>CM046454.1:7958306-8058306 GCA_025506515.1 Flaveria trinervia | reverse complement strand
GTATAATTGATCATTCAACACATGGCAAAGCGGTAAAAAGTTGGTGGTTACAGAAATTCATTTGCAGAAGAAAACAAAGAAAATAATTTAAAAGCAATTAATAACGAAATTGAATACCACTCTCAAACTTTTTGTAGTATAAATATTAGTCGTACAGCATACAACACAACCACAAGCATTAGCTATACTTTGCTATTTATTATCTATTTTCCGGTGACCATGGCACCCATTGACAACACAGCTCCGCCACACTCCACCATCGATATGGAGGTACCGGTGAAGTGGTCCGGTGGTTCGAAGAACCATGTGATCATTGATGTAGCCTTGAGGACATTTCTATTTGTAACCAGCTTTGGTGCGATCATCATGATGCTCACGTCTAAACAAACCAAGATGATACCAATTTCACCGGTCGTGGTCATACCCTTGGATGCAAATTGGAATCAACTGCCAGCTTACATGTATGTAACATCACTTTTGATGCTTAATGGCTTTGATAGCGTGTGTAGTTATTGTATCGTTGTTTTGTTATGTGATGCAGATACTATGTAGCGGCGCATTGTGTAGCTTGCTTGTACAGCATCGTCACGGGTGCATCGTCAGTATTAGCACTGAAGAAGAGTGGAGGAGTCTCAGAGAAGTTGCAGTCTCATTTTGTGATACTAGATTCGGTAAGCACTTGTATCATACTAAGCCTGTTCATTAGCTGAAAACTTGGTATTTTATGTTCATTACGTGGTAATTTTTGGGTGAAATATTTAACAATATGAAATCCCAATTGACATCCTCATGCTAAGGTGACTTTCTCTCCATCTAAAAGATTAAGATTCAAATTTCATAAGATGAAGAAAAATGAAAAAGTAAAAGTATATTACGAGTTCTTCTACAGAATTAATCATTTAATTGGAATGCATTAACTTGTAATTAACGGATTTGTTGCATGCAGCTGTTGTTAGGCATTATATCTTCAGCAGTAGGAGCAGGTGCCGCAGTAGCATACATTGGACTTAAAGGGAACTCTCATACGAGATGGAATGAGGTTTGTAATATGTTTGGTTCCTTCTGTCATAACGTAGCAATCTCTATCGTTATGTCACTTATATCAACTATAGCACTTCTGCTGCTAGTTTGGCTCTCCTTTTACGCGCTTACGAAGAAAGTCATGAAGCCATAATTCGCTCAAGAACGAATTTACGTGTCGTATTGATGTCAATGTACCATTGTTTTGTTATTTCATGTACGTTTTGATATACAAGTTATTCGTGTTGGTGTTTCTCTTAATTTGTGTCCGTTTGAGTATCAAGTTTATGATCAATCGGTGTTACACATGAACCATGGTCAATATTTTGTATGATCAAAGATAGTAATGAAATTTGATTACATGCGATTATACATAACCATAATAAATGGTATTTGTGAGGATTTACGTCTACATTATTGTGTCACAATAGTTTCTTTTATAAGCATATATATAAATTTGTGACGGACATTAGTGATTAGTTTTGTCGTCGCTAAATTTAATTAAGAAGACTTGAGATGGTTTTTCGATGGCTTTACGTATGGCTTTGGCAATCGCTTCGTAGCATTTGCGATGAAATATCTAAGGATTTTTGTTGATATGTTGTCACGGGAGATTGGATGTTTTACGTTTTTGTTATATCTCTTTATACATGTGTCCGAAATCTTATAAATATATACAAACTGCGCAAAGTCATTGTAAAATTACAACCGCAGTTCTTTATTGCAAATTAAGTCGCAAGATATGTGATGGATATTTTATGTCACAAGATGGTAAAAGATTAGCAAAGAATTTTGTCCATATCAATTAACCATATAAATATACTTTAAAAATAATAATAAGTTTCATAAAGTGATGTTGATCGTTGAGTGTTGACTAAGGTGGAATTTTTTTAACGGCTACTAAAGTAGAAGTATAAGAGTGAATTTGACACATGATTTTAAAAAGATGTAAAATAGTAAAGTAGAAGTATAAGAGTGAATTTGACACATGATTTTAAAAAGATGTAAAATAGTTGATAAGTAGTTTTTAATAATGGCAAAAATAATGAATTTGTGTTTTCAGAAAGATAACAACGAAATAATTTTTACAGGAAAATTCCGTATTACTGTATGTGAAGTAGACTTTTCAAAATAAAAAATTTGATTTTCAAACTCTTAAAATGTGGGTGTACTCTCGGAGTGAAAATGCAGCTCATCTATCAGCTCTTGTGTGAAAATGCATTTAACACCAACACCTAGTTGCATGATACATGTACGTTTTGAATGAAAACGATCTTGAAAATATTATTTGTGTAGTATTGTAATTCACATGGTAGCAAATGTTATGACGTTTTCGCACTCCTTGACATAAAATTTCGATAGAGACACAGATTTTAGAAGTTCTTTTCAAAATTATAAAAATTTCTAGTTTTTTATATTTATTAAACTTATTTTTTTCAAATTTCAAATTTTATGCCGTCCACATTAAGATTTATATGGTTCATACTAAGATTTGTACCTACCCAGTCGATCTAAACTAATACTTGTATGGTCCATACTAAGAACAGTTAGAAGTTTGCTGGAAAATCTAAGTATGTTGGTCAAAAATTTGTTGGGTCGTACTAAACATTTAATATAAACTTGTAAATATCTAAATAATTTTATACTACGTATGTCATGATAAGAAGCTGATTTTAGGCTAGCGTAGTCAATTATTTGAACAAGCTAGACGAACAGAAGAAAGCAAGAAGGACGACACCAGTTATACAAAAGTTGCCCTTAGCTAATGTAATCGTATTTCATCATTTACGGATTTAATTAATTCTTATTTTTTCTAGAGTAAAACGCCTAAATCATTGATTTTATTTATCAATATGTTTATTACCTTTTCCTCTCATACAATAAAAATTATTCGTTTTGTTTACGAGAAATCATAGATTTGGCTTTAATTATCCAGATGAAATCTTCTCATGAGGTCATCAATCATTTTATAAAAATTTCTTTTTATCCACAACCAATACGCACAAAGCACGTATTGATCGTATTTGAGGCACATCGTTACTTATAAACTCAACATCTTTTCTAACAACAATGGAGGACTCATCTACAATATTACAATTTATTTGAAACAACTCTTAGTTTCAAAAATTTGGCAATGATGTTAAACTTAGAATCTAAAAAGAACGCTCATGTAATGGTCTCAATAATAATATATTATTTTAGAATCTCCCACTTTATGTTTGTGATTTCACATGACTTAATTTTATTATTTTAACAAGGTTATATGGTTAGTTAATAAATTTTTGTCTGCAGATCATTTGTCACTATGCATGTGATAGTAGCCTTGTGTTTTCAAACTTGGCAACCCCATTTTGTGAGGTGAAGCATGAACTAAAATCTTTGAAGCTTTTATCTTTTTATATGAGTTTGTTTATGACAGTCAATCGAAGAAGCCTAATCCTTACAATGTATAGTATGAGTTAGTTTACCATCAACCATATTAATTCACTTTTTTAACTATGTACGGCGACCAGTTAAACATATTAATTAAAATAATTAAATGAATAATAACATTTTTAATTACCTTAACGAGTTAAGACTTGAAATCTTGAATTCATAAATTGTACCAATGATATTCAGTTTCTTTAATCTGATTTTGTTTCTTTCTAACTAAAGTTGTCGTCTATCATTAATTGCTAAACAAGCGCGTATCACCTGAGTATAGTACGTATGAATTATCGCCGAAAACCACCAAACTATATTTTTTTTGGATTTATTTGGTCGACTCCATCAGTCAAATAAATATAATAATTCACACGTCCAGGTTTTAGAAAAATTCCATATGTTATTATCAAAAGTATCTCCAACAGATTATCCACTAGTAATCCGATGATATCATGTCTAGGTTTCTTAGTGGTTCTCTAGGTTGTTTGAAAGTATTTCCCATGTACATACAAGGACTAGATTTCTAATCATATTCACTTTTTCAAGTGTATTTTTGGTGATGTCGTTCCCCAACGGATACTCTGTCGAAAATCCATTGGCGAATATATCTATAAATGGAAACCAAGGACAACAGTTAATGTTTAAAACTTTTTATAAAGAGATAAGGTGGTTACCCTTAATCTTTCAAACACAAAAATGGCAACCACCCAACACTGCCACAACGCTATCATCGTAATTGTCCTTGCACCATCAACAAACATCAGTATTAATTTGTTTACATTTCTATCTTCTGGTGTAATTTTTGACTTTTCATCAACAAACATTAGTATTTTGTTTACTATAAAAAACCTGTAGAAGTGTGGGTCTTCGAAGCTTGAAATGCATCTCAGGGCCAACAATTGTAAGAGCAAGATGTCAGACGTCAAAATAAGGGGCATGTCTAGGTCTGTAACGAACTGAACATTTAATGATTTCTTTGTGAATTGTTTGGTAAAAAGTTTGTCTACGCTCGTTTATTTAACAATCGAATGAACATAAACAATTTTTTTTAAATTTATTTTGTTAAACAAACGAACATGTACATTTGTCTCGTTCAAATCCTTCATTTAAGTTACTAAACGTTCCTTTACATTTGTTTATATATATTCGTTGTGATTTGCTCATTTATGTTCATTAGTTTAAGTTTATCTAAATTTATTAAAGTTTGTTGGCTTCTAAGTTTGCTTAAAATTTTTAGACTCATTTCAATTTAGTCTAGTTATTATATGAAAATTAAATATCACCCATTTAAAACTAGTCTTACTTTATTTTATTAAGGACCTTTTTAAATTCTTACTTGCTTATCATGTCTATCATGTTCATTCATTTATGATAAGTTTTGTTCATGAACCATTCGTTTATTTACTTATTTATATTATTAATGAACTAATACAAATGAACACAAACACAAATATTTTTATTTTCTTAACAAAATTTATTTAATTATTCATGTTCAATAGTTAGCTTAATTATTCATGTTCGATCATTTGTTTGGTTAAAAGTAAATGAACAAATATGAACATGTTCCTTTACATGTCTTTTGATAGGGACAACCATAGATCCCTGTTATGTGATTACCGATGTGTGAGCGTGTTACTGCACGCAGAGATCGTATGCCCGTTATCTAATGTGTCTATAGGGTGAGTTGGAAAACTTGTTGGAGACGGTCCAGAGGGAGTGCCACATTAGAAAACTTTGAAGACCATTACCATGAAACACAAATAATACCATAACATCATGTAAAAATCACACAAAATGTCAAAGAAAATATCATACATGTTAAAGTATTAAAAGTCTTTAAAAATATTATCACATAAATGTAAACCTAAACCACCTAATTAATCACTTCCATATCACGTCCTTGAAATCACACCGCATTTGAGTTATATTTGAAAAATCTTCTTGTATATCCTTGCATTTGTTCATTCATTTGTCGTTAGAGTTAATATTCGACTTGTATTTTGACTTGTTGGATTTGTTCATTCATTTGTTCTTACCATTGTGGTTGTGAGGGGGCAACACCAACGGCAGGAGAACTATAGATGGAATGCCATCTGAAACACTATCACCCATGAAAATGTTTCATACGGGGCATCACCGACAGATTTTCATTGACAATGACTTTCATCGACAGATTATTGGCGAGAGGGTTCGTTGGTGATTCTCATTTATCTAGTAACACATATTAAAATAAATGTTAATGACGAAAGTTCAAAAGAAATAAATACGTTAAAACTAACATATCTTTTTATATGTTGTGGTATCGGGTTCCATAACATATTGAGGGAAACATCTTACCAAGTCGGATGTTGAGAAATAGCAGAAAGGCAATTCGCCAATCCTTGAATTTGAAGTTCTTTAACACGTAACTTTGATTTTGGCTTCAAAGATCTTTTTGCAATTCTCTACCTTTTTTATTTAAGTACTTTTTATATGTTGTTACAGTCAGGGCTGACTCTATAATATAAATATTTATGACGAATTGGGTTTGGGGCCTCCATAAATAAGGGCCTCTATTTCTTCAAAAAAATTATAGTAGTTTTGGTGACTTAATAAGAATTTTTAAAAAAATAACACTTGATAGTTGAGTCTTTATGAAAATTTTGATGGCTTGATAGCGCTTATTGAAAAAACACAGTCAAACAATTCACAAAGCAAACGGCGTTTCCTAAATTCCTTCATCTCCGATTGATTTGATCGACATCGACTAGACCTCTTTTGCCTTATTTTTCTTTAAAGAAATCAACAATAAAAAAGTCAAAGTTATTATATCAAATTTTCTTTGATTTATGCTTTTGTTTAAAATTTTTGATTAGGTATATTATATTTATATTGCGCTTTGCAAAAAGACATATTTTTGTAGTTAAATTGAGCCCCCTAAAAAATATTTAGCCACCCATGTTTATAGAACACTTGAGTCATAAATGTCATTCACCCACACTTTTCTAATTTGTCTAATAATTAGTTTTAATTAAATTATTTTTAAAATTTTTAAGATACGTTGCTGTCAGTCTATCTCTTTTATTTTTGAATGCTGTAGTTAGTTTTAATTATATAGTTTTTAATTTTCACGATGTAGCGTTTCTTTAGAACCTTTAATCACATGGGTATTATGTAAAGCTTATAGCATAAAACAATAATATTACATTTCGCCTTAAGCGTACGTCTCAATTTGAGTTTGTGTTTCCATTTTATAACTTATAAAATATATACGTACCGTAAACGTTGACGAATATACTAAGAAGGGGAGGGGTCATTCAACCCTACGGAATTTTTATAATATACAAGTTACGTTAAATGGTTTTCGATTGAACTTGTGTGTTTTTTGAATACTGATCCCTACATAAAAAATTTACAACCGTTAAACATTATATATATATATGGGAGAGATCAAATGAAAACTATATATATATATATATATATATATATATATATATATATATATAAATTGAATTACCCACTAAAATTTAAATTAAGATTATGTTTTTGTTAAATAATAAACCTACAATCTAATCACCAATTATATGTATTTATCTATTATATTCAATTAAAAGTCTGATTCGTTTTATATATATTAGCCCATTATCATTCACTAATTAGCTTTTAAATTTCACCAAAAACGTTTCTCTAATTTCTCACACCCAATTGAAAAAAACAAGATAAAGCAAAGAGTTAGTTTTAAATAGAAACCATATACAAAATTATTCAATGTGTATATGTGTCTTTCATGAAAATCTCGATTGAAGACGTAATGCGTCGTTTTAAAAACAGAAAACTTCTACACAACAATTATAAAACCTATCATTTTTTGTGATAAAATCTTATTTTTATTGCTTGTATAATGTTATTATATATTATTTATGTGAAAGACTTATTTTTATTGCTTGTATAATGTTATTAATTATATATTACGTATGCCTCCAAAAATCTTAACATCAAGTTGAGATACATTTAGGGGTGTTTGATTGCGGTTGATCGGACTGACCCGGCTGACTGGCTGACTCGGTCAGCGGGTTAGCCCGTTTGATATGCATTTTGTTTCTTGCTGACCGGGTCCAAGTAGCTGACCCAGATCTGAAATTAAACAAAGCTGACCCAGACCACCGAGTGACCACCGACGGCCACCACCCTACCCACCCTCCTTGCGCGACCACCGAACAACCACCGACGGCGGACCCCCTGCGCGACCAGCCCCCCCCCCCCCCCTTGCGCGACAACCCCCCCCCCCCCCACGCTGCGCGACAAGCCACCCTGCGTGACGAACTCCATGCTCTTCGACCCCCCCTGCGCAGCTCAAGGCGGAAAAGAATGCTCCGTCGACGGCGGTTCTAGCGGAGATTGTGGTGGTGGTGGATTTGGGGAGGAGTAGGGAGGTGGGTTTGATGAGAGGTTTTGAGGAGATTGTGGTGTTATCCATCAAAGGATTTTAGGGTGATATGAGCCACTTATTTTGATTTTGAGCTCCCATTTTATTTCTCTTATCACTGTAGAACGTAATGGAAGCTTCTCATCATGTTGTTGTAGATTCACCGATAGAGTTCGATTGACATCAATTGACCAAACGGGACAATAAGGTTATTTTTCTTATTCAATAAAGTCAATCAGATACTAAATCAAACAGGTAAGTTTCAGTCAGATGTAGACCCAGTCAGAACTTCTTATTGGGTCAGCTTCTGACTCAGTCAGATCTTCTTACTGGGTCAGATTCTGACTCAATCAGATCTTACTCAGTCAGCAGTAATCAAACAACCCCTTAGCTTATTAAAAACCCAAACCCTAGAGAATTAAAATCCTGACTCCATACTTATCACATCTATTTAAAAGGGAGTAATGTAATGGATACATGCTAAAATTTTGCCATAACAAATCACAAATTCACAACATAAAAAAATGTTATATATATTATAAAAAAATTTGCATGCGCACCATTAAAATTTTAAAACTCTTTTAGAAAAAAATAAATTAAATTTACTAGTAAGGATTAACATCCAATTGAACATCATTGATCATTCATTATTTCATTTAACACATGACAAAAAGGTAAAAAGTTGGTAGTTAAGAAAATCTTGTTTAAAAAAAAAGATCGACGGAAAATTATTTAAAACCAATAATAATGAATAACGAAATTGCATACCACTTTCCAACAATCGATATTTTCTAGTATAAATATAAATCGTTCACCATACAACCCAATCATCACAAGCATAACCTTTACTTCCCTGCTATCTATTTTCCGTTAACCATGACAGCCACCACAGTTCCGCCACAAGCCATCGTAGACATGGAGGTACCGGTGAAGTGGTCTGGTGGTGTGAAGAAACATGCGATCGTCGATGTAGCCTTGAGGGTGTTGTTGTTTGTAACCACCTTTGGCGCGATCATCCTTATGGTCACGTCTAAACAAACCAAGATGATACCAATTTCACCAGTCATGACAGTACCTTTGGCTGCAAATTGGAATTTGGTACCAGCTTACATGTAAGTAACATCACTTTCAATTCATGTGTGACATTTGGCACAAATGGCTTTAATAGCGCGTGCAATAATAGTATTGTTGTTAATTTTGTTATGTGATGCAGATACTATCTAGCCGTACATTGTGTGATTTGCTTGTATAGCATCATCACAGGGGCCTCGTCGGTTTTGGCATTGAAGAAGATAGGAGGAAGCTTAAAAAAGCTTCAATCTTATTTTGTGATAATAGATTCGGTAAGCACTGTGTACCATATACTACTAGGAAAATGAATATTTATGTCTGTAAGCACTTGTATCTTACTAAGAACATTTATAACGAGAAAACTTGGTATCTTTATATTCATTACATGATTATTTTCGCCTTTTCGGGTGAAATAATCAATTTGAAATTCGATTTATGATCGGATCTTCTGATGGTAAGGTGTCTTTCCTTTATGTAAAAGGTCCAGAGTTTGAATTCTACAAAGAATATATATATATATATATATATATATATATATATATATATATATATATATATTATATTATATATATATATATTATATATATATATAGTTAATAGAAATAGATTAGTATCCGTTTAAAAAATAATCAGTTTGGAATGCACGAGCTAATAATTAACGAATGTGATGATGATAGGTGTTGTTCGCCGTTATATCTTCAGCGGTAGGAGCAGCAGCAGCAGTAGCATACATAGGTCTCAAAGGGAACTCTCATACAAGATGGAACGAGATTTGTAACGTGTTTGGTTCCTTCTGTCATCACGTTGCAGTCTCTATCTTTATGTCACTCATATCGACCGTAGCACTTCTGCTACTAGTGTGGCTCTCCTTTTACGCACTTAAGAAGAAAGTCATGAAGCAGTAATTTGGTCAGGACCGAACGTATGTGTCGTATTAATTTCATTGTATACCAATGTGTTGTTATTTTGTTGTTTGCTATACAAGCAATCCACATTAGTGTTTTTCTTAGTGTCCATTTGAGTATTAAGTTTATGATTAATCAATGTTACACATGAACCATTGTTCATTTTGTATTATCAAAATCTAGTAATGAAATTTGATTACATGCACTATTACACAAATCATAAAGAGGGAGGGGACTATTAATACGTCGTAAATAGGATCTGTGAGGATTTGTGGTGACATATTTCTGTAGCAATATTTTTGTAACTTTTATGATGAAATATCGAACGATTTTTGTTGATATTATTGTCATGGGAGTTTGGATATATTACATGTTGCTTTTTCTCTTTATAAATGCATCCGAAATCCTATAAGTGCATACAAACATTAAGAAAACTGAAAATTCTACGAATGTTGTACTCTTGATGGTCTTTTTCATCACGAATAATTGTGGTCATTGAATTTAAATAACTAACTGACGCAACTGAATCAAAAAAACTAAATGACGCAACTGAATCGAAAAAACCAACTGACGCAGCTGAATCGAAAAAACCAAAACCAATAAGAAACCTACGATTTGTGTAAGGACCTAGCTTAAATGTATTACAATATCAAATGAAAAGTAAAAAATTTAAATTATACGAGATCTACAAGGATGCGAGAACTTGCCATGCAACAACCTAATGGCGTCGCGCGAGAACATCTAGATAGTTTATATAGATGTCTTCCTATGATTTCAATATGTGCGTTTTATTTTGATAAAGTGCTTTGAGTGTGAGAGAGTAGAGGGTTGTGTGATAGGCCACCCGAGGGGAGCTCACATCGGGTGAATCGAGCTTAAACGATGTAAACTCCATTGGATTATAATCATTTGATTAATATAGTTTGGTTTGATAGTTTTTTCAAAACATATTTTGAATATAGAGGTGTATGTTAACACTTATAAACATGAGTAGCTTATTAGTTACTCATTTAACTTATGTTATTTAAAAAAGATTATATTTAAGTTTCAAGAGTAATCTTTAAACTTTTTTTGTTTGAAATGGTATATTAACTTGTTTTATTGAACTTTTTGATATCGTATGTTAGGGATTGCAACGAATTATAATATCAAGTAGTTTATAAGGATTTATAGATTATTTATAGAGTGAATTATCGTTTCTTTGTATTTTGTCACATTTGTTATTTTCATCAAAAAATTCATCTAGCTACCCAAGGTTTCTGAAAATTATAATTTTCATTCAAAATAGTTAACTTCATTAATTTTATATGTTAAAGCATATATCATTAAAATTTATAATTATGCAAATTTAAATATAAAGATAATAGTTTGAATTATGTTAACGTATTGATGTTAAAATTCCATTCACATGTTATTTGGCTATTCTCAAAACCTAAATCAAACATTTCATCTTCAAACATTTCATCAAAATTGAATCTTGAGATTGTTGGCTTCATTGGTTGGGAGGAGAACTGACCTCACTTCTTGTGGCGGTGGAGAACCCATTGCGAAGGGATTGTATAATAAAGAACATTGCCTTTGATGTAGATTGTCGTGGTCTACTCAAAACCATTTTAAATTCAGACTTAGTTCTCCTATGCTAGAATAGGTAAGTAAAGTCGTCTGCACGAGAAATATATGAAAAGTGTAACTCTAGTTCAATGATTTTAACTTTATAAAGGAACTAACTTTAAATTAATAATTAATTTAGAAAAAAGATTGCAAATTAATAAACTTGATTGATTGTGAAAACAATAATAAGAAAATGATCCACTGCGGGTTTTAGTTTTGTAAAACAAAGTTGTAACCTAGTTATTATTAACAAATAATTTCATATACATAATGGTATTGATTTGATTGATTTCAGTGAAAAAGATTAAATGGGTTGTAAATGGACCTATACAAACTACCAATTTTAATTTGTTAATCAAAATCTAAGACTCATAATGCTCATGGTTAAAGAAACTAGAAACTGATGAGCATTAGATTAAAATTTAAAACAAAGAGAAACCGTTTAAAGTAGTCAACCAATAAATGCAATCATATAGCTTAACATGTCGATCAAAACTACAACACAATCTAAGAACAACTAAAGTTAAACAAATGTCATAAACACAAAACCTACACCCAAAGAAGATCACCGGTGATTTAGCCGCTAATGGTTGTCATGGAATCGAAATCGGTTGTCGTTGGAGTTGATTGCATGAAAGGATGGATTTGTAGGTCTTATTTGCTCTCAAAATAGCTCATTTGATAGCCAAAAACGACTTAGTGAAGTTCTAATTCGCATTCCCCTTTTTAACCTTTGATTAGGTTATCAAAACCTAAATGTTCGTATTAGTCAGCCTGTTATGTCCTCGGGAACATAATTTATGCCCCCCTCCCCAATTAGCATTTTTTTCTCATGTTTTACATACTAGTTTGTGTGCTTTATTTTGACTGATCACACATAGGACGTAATTTACGTTCTTAGAGACGTAATTTATGCCCCCGTCACTTTTTCTTCATTTATCCTATTTCTCAAATATTTCTTTTTTCGTGAGCTTCCGACTTCCATTCTAACTTCTGAAAACACTCGAAATGTGTCCGTTTTAGCTCCACGAGCATGAATGTCAGTTAACTCTCAAAGTTATTGTGGTCCATATTAATAAACACGTAAAAACACAACTAAAAATTTTAATATAGATAAAAAACCTCTACACATCAACTATCTCTTATCACTACTAAACAAACACGTATAATCACTACTAAACAAACACGTATAATCACTACTAAACAAACGCGTATAACCAACGAAAACCACTAAAAGTTAGTTTTTTTCATTATTTTTGGATTCTTTACTCTCCAACGGTGAAAGTAAGATGATAATTCACATGTACAGGCTTTCAAAAAGAATTCCTATGTAATTTTCCAAAAATATTTCCAACAAACTAGCTATCAATGATCTGATGATTTCAAGTCTAGGCTTTTCAGTATAGATTCTCTATTAGTATAGATTCTTTATTTTGTTGTTTAAAAGTATCAAGCTTTCATGTGTATTTTTGGTGATGTCGTTCACTGACGGATACTCGATTGAAAATCCGTCAATGAATATATCTGTAAATGGAACCATCAACCGTTAAGGTGAACTTTTGTTAAGTAGCCAAGGCGGTTACCCTTAATCTTTCAAACCTAAAAATGAAAACCACTTTATAACATTGTCATTACACTATAGTCGCTACATCGTTACAATCGTCCCCGCACCATCGTTCTCTGCCGATTTTAACCATTCACCGCCACTAATGCATCACCATTCACTACAACCAGTATTCGCCACTATTGTTTTGTACATTCAAAATGTCACTTTGTTTTTGTAATGTTAATTAGGTTCGTGTATAGTCGGTTATATAAGTTTTTTCTACTTGACAATCTCAACTGCTGTGTGATTGGAATGAAATTGTCAACAATGATGTGTTAAGGCTTGTGAAGTAATGGGTATTATTTTGATTTTTTTATATTTTTTAAATTTCATAAACAAACACTTTTATAAAAATGTTATCACAAAATTTTAAAAATGATTGGTTCATACATAATGTGTCGCTAACTCCATCAATAGTCGTCAATTGAAGAATCATCAACGAATTGCCTTAGGAAACGATATCGCCCACAAGAACGTTTCCTAAGAGCATTACCGACAGATTCTTATTGATAATGACTTTCATTGACAGATTACTCTTTTGTTTATATGTTGAAAGTTATGGGTTCCATAACATATTGACGGAAATATTTTACCGCACGAGTCTGATGTTCACAAATAGCCGAGAGGCAGTTTGCCCAACCCTCAATTCAAGCTGTTTAACACGTAACTTTGATTCTGGCTTCGAATATATATTTTAGGAGCTTTTTACTTTTATTTGATTTAGTTGTTAGTTATTTTTGTATTTGTTGTTACAGAACACGTGAAACATTAATGTCATTCAACCACACTTTTCTAATTTGTCTAATAATTAGTTCTAATTATATTATTTTTTTAATTTTAAAGGTATAGCGTTTTTTCTGTCTCTTTTATCTTTTATGCTTTAGTTAGTTTTAATTTTATATTTTTTAATTTTCACGATGTAGCGTTCTATTTAGAACCTCTAATCACATGGGTATTATGTAAAGCTTATAGGATTAAACAATAACACTACATTCTCCTTAAGAGTACTACGTCTCAAATTTGAGTTTGTGCTTTCGTTTTATTATTATAAATTATATACGTATCGTATTGGTACATGTAAACGTTGACGGCTTTGCTAAGAGAAGACTAGGGGTTAATCAACTACACAGATCTTTTACGGTATATAAGTTACAATAAATGGTATTTGATTGATCTTTTGTGTTTTTTGAATGCTAATCCTTACATAAAAATTTTACGAACCCTAAACCTAAATAAGATTTTTAAATATTATATCCCACTAAAAGTTAGATTAAGAGTATGTATTTGTTAAATAATGTAACCAAAATCTACTCACCAACTATATTATCTATAAATAAAATGAAAACTTTGATGAATAGTATTTTTTTAGTTTCTTACATTTTGACCAATAAACTATTGTAATTTTTTGTTTCGCAACCCAATCATCTAGTTTATTTTACATAAATCTACTAAGCTTATTATATTCAACTAAAAATCAAATTATTTTTACATTAGTCCATTATTATTTACTAATAACCTTATAAATTTCACCTAAAATGTTCCTCTAAAAATTAATTTTTTTTACATTAGTCCATTATTATTTACTAATAACCTTTTAAATTTCCCCTAATATGCTCCTCTAACTTCTGAAACTAAATTTAAAAAACTAGAAAAAGTAATGACTCAGTTTAAAAAAGAAACCATATACAAGATTTGTTTATTTGTATTTGTCACATTAAGAAAGAGTACTGATTTCAGATCTCAATTGAAGATACAATACGTCATTTTGAAAACTGAAAACTTCCGGATCAGATGATAACTATAAACTCCATCATTTTATGAATATATCTTAATTTACTGTTTGTATAATGTTATAACATTTTAGGTATATATGTGACAAACGTTAGTCAAAACCAAAAATTAAACCTCGAGTTGAGATACATATGAGAAACAAAAAACCAACCCTAAGGGGGAAAAATTTCAAACCCCATACGTCCATACGTATGTAAATGACACAATTATGTAAATAATGGATGTAATGTAATGGAGGCATGCTAAATGTCTTGCCTAAATAAATCACAAATTCACTATGTTAAATATAATATATGTTATAAAAATATAATTATGGAACTTTAGCATACACACGAGTACAATTTCAAAACTTTTTATGATAAATTAAGTTTGAACATCGACATCCAAACTAAACATATTTGATCATTCAACGTACATATGACAAAAAGGTAAAAAGTTGGTAGTTAATGAATCCTTTTTTCAGAAAAAAAGATGAAAAATAATTTAGAACCAATAATAATGAATAACGAAATTGGATGCCACTTTCCAACAGTTGATATTTTTCTAGTATAAATATGAATCATTCACCATACAAACCAACCACAAGCATAAACTTTACTTCCCTGCTATCTATTTTCCGGTGACCATGGCACCCACAGCCACCACAACTCCGCCACACACCATCGTCGATATGGAGGTGCCAGTGAAGTGGTCCGGTGGCGTGAAGAAACATGTGATCATCGATGTAGCCTTAAGGGTGTTGTTGTTTGTAACCACCTTAGGCGCGATCATCCTTATGGTCACGTCTAAACAAACCAAGATGATACCAATTTCACCAACCATGACAATACCTATGGCAGCAAATTGGAATTTGGTACCAGCTTACATGTAAGTAACTTCACTTTCGACATGTGACATTTTATGCAAACGGCTTTGATAGAGCGTGCAATTATCGTATCATTGTTTTGTTTTGTGATGCAGATACTATGTAGCCGTACAGTGTGTGGCTTGCTTGTACAGCATCATCACGGGGGCCTCGTCGGTTTTAGCACTAAAGAAGATAGGAGGAGTCTCAAAGAAGTTGCAGTCTCGTTTTGTGATAATAGATTCGGTAAGCATGTGTACCATACTAACGCCTTCACCACTAGAAAATTGAATATTTATGTCCGTAAGCACTTGTATCATACTAATAGACCATTCATTACTAAAAAACTTGGTATTATATTTTTGCTTCCATTATGTGATTATTTGCGGGTGAAATAATCAATTTGGAATTTGTATATTCCATCTATTTAAAAGGTTGAGGGTTCGAATTCAGTAACATACAGATATATGTGATTGATAGAAATAGATTAGGTGTTCTAAAATAATAATCAATTTGGAATGCATCAACTTATATTTATTGGATTTGGTGCATGTAGCTATTGTTGGGTGTTATATCTTCAACAATAGGAGCAGGAGCAGCAGTTGCATACATAGGACTTAAAGGAAACTCTCATACAAGATGGAACGAGATTTGTAACATGTTTGGTTCCTTCTGTCATCACGTTGGAGTCGCTATCTTTATGTCACTCATATCGGCTGTGACACTTCTGCTGCTAGTTTGGCTCTCCTTTTACGCACTTAGGAAGAAAGTCATGAAGCGATAATTTGGTCGAGAATGAATGTATGTGTTGTATTAATGTCATTGTATACCTATGTGTTAACTATTATTTTGTTTTTCCTATTCAAGTAATCTACATTCTATGTTTTTCTTAGTGTGTCCCCTTGAGTATCAAGTTTATGATCAATAAATGTTACACATGAAGCATGGTTAATATTTGTATGATCAAAATATAGTAATGAAATGTGATTACATATTACACATGACCGTAGTATATGGTATTTGTGAGGATTTGTGGTGACTTTTAACATATAATTTTGCGATCAACATTAGTGATTATTTTGTCGTCACTATATTTACGAAGATTTGAGATAGGTTTTTATGGCTTTACTTGTGCCTTCGTGTGGATCTCTTTGTAAAATTAGCGCCGAAGCATGAACAGAAGGATTACTATTCATTAGATTGTAATGGGAGTTGGATATTTTACTTTTTTCTTATTGCTCTTTACAAATGTATCTGAAATCTTATAAATTCTAACAAACGTTAACAAAATAAAAAGTTTCTACAAATACTTGTGGCGGTATTTTTATGCCACGAATACTTCTGGTCGCTATGTTGTGGCATGACGATTTGTCGCAAAATTTGGATCTAAGCTTCTCATTGCAGATTAAGTCGAAATATATGTGACGGATATCTTCTGCCACAAGATTGTAGAAGAGTTAGCAAAGGATTTCTTTCACAGTAATTACATGCATGAAATATAGTTATTTTCAAAAGTGATGTTGAGTGTTCGTTAAGGTGGAGTATAATAGTGAATTTGACACATGGTTTTTTTAAAAAAATTTGAAATAATTTATTGGAAGTTGCTAATCAACATATCATTCCCAAAATTGTTCTTAATTTGCGTATATATGTCATCTAAAGTGTTTGAGTGAGCTAGAAATAATAAGTAATAAGAATACAGCTGTGTTATCAATATAAAAAGATGTAATTTTGTAAAAAAATAACTAAATTTTAAAGGTCTTTCAGTTAAGTAATTAAGTTTAAAAAGTATAATTAAATTACTAAATTTTCATATTTAAATTATTTAAGTTTTAACATGTTTTTAGCATGTTTTTCTTTTTGTTTCAAGTAGCAAATATTTTTTTCTTTTTCTCGATGCTGATGTACATGAAACGGTGACCTGATTTTTAGGTAATTTTTTTATTTTTTTAATATTATTAACATGATTTTTAATATATTATCATATATAATAATTTTGGCCCCTAATTCTTCTCATTTATTACTTTCTTAACATAAGAAAATTCGATGAAAACTCGATTTGATTGTTTAGTAGTTTAATTCGTGAGAATATGCATAAATGATTAAATTGTAACTCTTTTAAAACATGATTACTATTCTGTGATATTTCATATATAAAAATACCATTATTGCTTTATCAAGCTCAATAACTGAGTTGAGCGTGTTGTGCTCGGTGTTATAATTATATGTGTCGTGTTATTTGGTTTTTACGGCTAATCGTGTCCTACAATTCTTTGTTCGATTTGGATATATTGATTAGCATACAAGACAATCAGTATCTTTTAATCTTTAATTGGGTGAAAATTTTTGCTGTAATTATGTTGTCATTGTTGGCAATTGAAGCGATTTGATAATGTTCAGATAAGGGAGAATGAGAATGGGAGATACGTTCTCCATGCAATAGTAATATGCATGGCTAATTTTCTCATGCACAGTTATCTCACGATTACATGCAGTAGCTAGCTTATTAACTAGATTCTTAAGTTTCTTCATAATTATGTTTATTTTATTTCTTTTTCATGCATAGTTGATTTACCCAAATCAAAACCACCTCATGAGTATTAAAATTGTAGGGTAGCTATTTGATTGTTAGGCTGGACTAGAATCGCTCGACGAGTAAAGCGAGTGGTGTTTATCTGTATCTCATCCTATTCGTTGTCCTACTGTGCATTGAATCACTGCAAATATCTTTGATTGTTAAGTCTCTGTAGTTCACAACACCGCGGCCAAAATAAGAGATAAAAGCTAACGTGAATTAACAAATGAGATCGAAGTCTAATCAAGAGGTAACTTCCATTGATTTTTTTGCATCAAAGTTATAATTAACGTGTAAAAAGTTATACAACTCATGATATATAGAGTCTAGCTGACTAGTTTTTATCTGCCTGGTTTATTATACTTATCTTATTCAAAGTTAGCATAAGGATGATTGAAATGGAACTAAAAGGCCTTGTCACTTATGGGTACGATGGAGGTGTAATATTCTCTAATAATATCCTTGTGAAAGTAAACCTACTTAAATGACACTAATATCCCTGCCATAAATAAATTAACTTTTCGGATTTAAGGAAAGTCAAACGTTTGGAGTAAAAAAAAGTAAGATAAATTAAAGATTGGGGATCATATGTGTAATTTTTTAAGATTAGGGATCAAATCCATGATTTTGGTTCAACTACAAGGACCAATCTTGAAATTTAAAGGCAAAATAAAAAAAAATTATAACCGCGTATGGAATCGAGTATGATCGAGTAGGGTTGGAACTGGTTCCAAAACAGAACTAGGTAAGAACCGATTGAATATCGTTTAATGGGAACCACGTAAAAACCAACATGTATTTTCGTGTCCAGTCCAGTTTCAGTTTAGACCATGTGATAACCAATTTCGGTTATAGGTCGGGTCCATGGATACAATTTTTTAGCCATTTTTTATGCATCTATAATGCCACAGAATGTTGAAGCGAGCAACTTAGTAATGATGATAGAGTCACTACTAGAAAAGTGTTAATTTTGCGACAATTATTTCCGACCAAACTACTTTTATCGGAAAAACCGACAAGTTTCTGACAAAGTTACTACCGTTGGAAAACCCTAAAATCTTTGTCAAGTTAGCGACAACTTAGCGACCATTTTCCGACAAAATAACTTTGTAGCAAACTTGTCAAAATCTTTTGTGCTTTTTGCGATCAAATTACGTCTATAAGCGTATAAAATATAATACTTTACATCTTGTTGAAATGTGGTCGCAAATAATGGTATTAATAATATTATTTTATTGTGATTTTATTATTATTGTTATAATAACATTACTATCCTATTAGCTTAAAAATGTTTGTATATATATAATGTGTTTATGAATGTATATAATAAAAAAAACTAATCATATTAAATTGTCATAATACGTAACATAAACTAAATTAAAAGTATATTTAATGAAAAATGTTTTTAATAACACACGAGGAAAAACATGAATCTTTATTATTTAAAAAGCTAGCGTTTATGTTTGAAATTTTGCGATAGTTTTGCGACTAAAATGATAAGTGGTCGGAATTTCTGACCATTTTCTAACATTTTTTTTTTATTTTTTAGGTTTCCCGATGCTAAAAAATTATTTTTCAAACTCCGTTCTTTTACAACCTTATAATAGAACAAGTAGTTTCATTACACCATCTTATACAAGTATAAATAAATACGGTGTATTGAAAAGCACATACATAAATACTTAGACATGTGCAAAACTTGTTTTGAGTATTGGTTTTTGATTGTGACTCTATGTGTAAGTATATAAATAAATTGTATAACTTAGTGAAATTAAAGTGTTTCTCATATAATAAAGATGATAAAAACTTGGGACCAAAAAAATTAATTTACGGTTTCAAAAGCTAAAGTTTAAAACTTTTGGTCAGAAAATAGTCGGAAACTTCCGACAATTTTGCGACCAAAAGGAGAATATTGTCACTATTTTGTCGGATATTTGCGACCATTTTCTGACGATAACTATTTTTCAGTTTTATGATATTATACAAATTTTATCATTTCACAAAGTTATGCAAGTATATATGTGTGAATTGTAAGACATACGGTACATTTTTTGAGTATCGGCTTCTAATGGTGTGCTCGTATAACTTAATGATATGAGCTATAATTTTTTTGATACTTTTATTTTTTTGTTCACGACATTAAATATAATTAGTTATTATGTTACGCACTACTAAGATTAATATTTATAATCATATATTGAATATTTGAGAATTTATTCATATGCTATTGAACAATTGTAAGTATTAACAAAAATAATGTGTCTGTAACTAAACTATAAATATCTAGTCTAAAAAGTTTAACATGTAAGACTACGAATAGAAAACTTCTTTTCCAACCAAAAAGTGACGTAAATTTTCCGAGCTATAAGCGACCAAAGTGTTTTCCCCAAATTTTATTAAACCTTTTGTTCGTAACATGCCTATCCCTCCCATTTTTTTTGAAGTTACAAGGGTTACGAGCAGGCCCTAGGTCTTGCTCCTCCTCCCTCTGTTCCCATAAACAAACGATTTCATCGCCGACAACGCCGAATCTTTATTCTCCACCTTCAGATCCACCATTTCATACTACTTTAGGCCCAAAAAATCAACGTCGATGAACATTCAAGGTTGCGATAAGGTACCTGCGAGACCCAATTAGATGTCGTAATATTTGGGCTACGACTGCAATGATGAGTCGGTGGTGAACTTTTTTTCAGTTTTTGAAGTGTTGTTGTAGGGTTAGATCTCAATTGATGCTTGCTTCTTTTCTTTGTTCAGTGTTTTATGTTTAATATTTGATATTCACAATGCACAGAGATTAGAGAATCATAGGAAAAATAAGTAACGATTTTGCTCGTCAAGACAAAGCTATCAAGTGTTCAAGACAAAGCCATCAAGTGTTAAGTGTTCAAGGTTAGGCTTTTCAACTTTTTTTTTAAAAAAGGATATAAATACTGAATTTGCATTTGTGATTTAGTAATGTCATGATTTGTAGAATAGGCTATTTGATTGTGTCAATTAGGCTAACATGATTTGCTGATTTGTAATTAGGCCATTTGATTATGTGAATTAGGCTTTTTGTTTGATTGGTTTATGTGTGTTTTGAATGATCATCTAGTCATTTCATATTAGTCCTAACATCTAAACAAACCTTTAGTTTTTAGAGATAATATGTCATCTGTGTGATCCTCTGTTGGTAACTAGCTAGAATAGGTTACTTTGATCAATTGTAGTCAAACAATGTCAATAAGATATTTATCATGCCATTTAAATCTCATATCAAATGCTATGTTACTTGAAATACCATACATCATATTGCTTTATTCTAAAAATACAAAATGAATACCATGCTTTAAATGTATCATATTGAACAATGTTTTAGATCAACAAAAATGTCGTTCCCTCGAGAACGGATGTACACAAAGAGGTATCTTAAAAATGAATACCATTCATCATCTTCCTTGTCGGGACCATCACATGTTGAGTTTCAGCGATCGCAACAGGAGGTATCTTAAATTTTATTTTTTTATTATTGTTATAATGTGTCATTTTTTATCATATTCAGATTAATTCTTGAAATTTGATATTGCTTATATTCAAATTTATGAAAATCCTACGGTATATTTTGTGTGTTATTTATTTTGTATGTACATTGCTACTCTTTGTTGATTAGTTTATGTGAATATTAGAAAACAATCGAAATTGAAATTTCTCATCTTAGATTAATTTTGGTTATGTTGATACTCATTTATTATTCAAGTAAGTATATGTTATTTTATTTTGTATGTACATTGCTACTCTTTGTTGATTTAATTTGATATTCAATTTGTTATTTATGCTAACAAGTTGAAATTATTTATTGTGCATGTAAGTATAGCCAACTTATGTTCTTGAAACAATATATGTGTATGCATCTGGCAAACTAATAGAAGTAATTATTTTTTTTGTTGACTCGATTCTTTAACCTCACTTGTTTTGACCTAACTTATTTTGACCAGGTCCATATTTTGGCCTCCCCATATCCCACGAACTTCTATATTTTTCCATTTACTATGTGTACATGTATATATGCAGTTCGAGGGATGTGTGAATGAACAGGTGGAACGACAAGTGAATGAGCAAGTGCAAAAGACAAGTTGCTGAAATGGAGCGACGTATGCAATAAGAGTTGCAACGAAAAGTGGACTTGTTATTCAGTAAACTTGGTAATAATCTTGGCAATCCTCCACCGTAGTTAGTCATATTTATCGTAATTGTTTGGATTATGTAAGTATATGGATTGTAGTCGGTTTATGTAAGTACATGGATTGTATTTGGATTATGTAATGATATTTGGATCTAGATGCAATTAGGTAATTTTAAGATTTTTTTCTGCTTTTGTTTTCCCAGAAAAATCTAGTTTTTCACTGAATTAAAATAAATCATTAAATAAAAATAAAATTTTGGTCGGAAATTTGTTACAAATATTTGTCAGTATTTTGTCGAAAACATTATAATAAAAAAATAAAACTTTAGTCGAAAGTTTGTCAGAAACTTTTGTCAGTATTTTGTTGGAATATAGAAAATAAACAACACTGCGAGTTAATACTTTGTTAAACATTTGTTAGAATCTTGTCAGAAAATGAGACTCTAACTTGTCGGAAAGTGGACGAAAAATATCGTCAAAAAGTTGTCGGAAATAGTTTTTCAACAAGCTTTTTTCTGACCAAAATTAAATAGTCAGCATTTTGTCGAAAATAAGGATTTGCGACCATTTTCCGACATATTTGCTTGTCGGAAACCTCAGATTTTTCTAGTAGTGAGTTCGGGTTATGTATAAAAAAAGGAGAAACAAGAGAAAAAGATCATGGGCCAAATTACCTTATGAGCTTAGCTTTTGATGGGTTTAAGGGCCTAAACACCTATAAAATATCCATTACCTTCTCCATTTCTTGCAACCCCAACCACTAACAACTTAGAAAGAAAAAGTAGCGAGAGAAAGTGAAGAAAACTTGAAGATTTGATGTTTTGTTGATTGAAGGGTTTAAGATCTGGTGTTTAAGCATCAAACCAACAAGAAAGAGCAAGAAATCTGATTAAGAATCACCATATAAACATCTCTGTAGATGTGGCTTTGATTCATCAATTTTAGCTTTTTAGGGTTTTGAGAAAGATTTCAAAAAGATCACATGTTTACGTATGAACTGGTGTAAAAAGCTTAGATCTAGCCTTAATAATGATATACCAAAGATTTGGATGTAAAAAGTATATATTTTGGTTGAAAATGAAGATTTTGATGAAAAATGAGCTAAAAAACTCGTCCATCAAAACTGCAGTTTCTTCATACGAAACTACATGAGAAAAAACATGAAAAACTAGCTGCAAAACTAGCTGCAAAACTATAGTTTCGCAGGTAAACTCCAGCGAAAGTTGGACTGAGATCTCATGCGAAACTGCATGAGAAACTGCGTGCGAAACTACGTGAGAAAGTGCATGCGAAACTATGTGAGAAACAACGTGTGAAACTAGCTGTATTTCAAAGAAAATGATAGATTTGTGTGGTAATTTCCATGTAGAGTGTGCGACTTATTTGTTGACCTGAACCTCTTAGACTGATAGCAATCTACTCATCGGGTGAGTTCTAGATCCCCTATTTTATACATGTTTTTAAATGTTAAGGGACGATATGCATACTAAATGACCAGTTCTTTTAAAGCAAAGTTTTATACACTGTCTTATATGGGAAATTAGGTTTTCTAATGAATTTATATCATGTTTTTCTTATTATGATATGACCTTGGTAATGATGATATGTCTTATAATATGTTGTGTTATATTATGTATAACCTAAAAATAAAAGTTGTAACATCCGGTTTCTCACACCAACAATATTATTTGATTTGCCCATGAGAAGCTCACGGATATACTTTTAGTTGCCCGGGTGAAAACTTCCCAGGGAGGTTACCCATTCCTAGATTGCTCCGACCTAAGTACGCTTAAATATGGAGTTCTCCTCTCATCCACAGTCAATATGTCCAAAACGTGTTGTTGATGTTAGAGGCAGGACATTTCTTATGAACTAGGAATCTCTCATGTCCACAGTCGATGTTATATTTTTGCCTAGAGTGTTACAAACACCCTCCCCTTTTTTGGACTCATCGTCCTCGATGAGGTTTGCCCCACTATCCCATCGATGGATGTGGGATTTGCCTATGGTGTCACTTTGAACACCCCGGGGACTCACCATCTTTGATAAGGTTTGCCCCACCATCCGAAATGGCACAATAGTGGCTCTAATACCATTTTGTACACCTGGCCCCTCATACCAACAATTGTAACATCTCGTATTTTCATTTAACTAAAAGTTAACTTCGTTACTCTTACAAGGGTTATTATTGTTAATTTTGAAACTCATGTGTTGTTTGTGCTTATTCATTATTGTCTTTAGGTTAAAATAAATATTAAATAAAAATAATAATGTTAATATAAAAAAAGTAATAATAATAATAATTATAATCATAATAAAATATTTCTAATAATAATTGAATAATAATAACTATAATAATGTTACTAATGATAATAAAAAAATAAATGGTATAGTTATTAAATTTAACAATGTTTAATACTTTAAGTAGTTAAAGATTAGGGGGTCTTAATGTCATTTATAAACTTTATATTGAAGTTTATGCTTAAAATAAAAAGAAACTTAATGTTGAGGGACCAAATGTGTAATTAATCAAAACTCTTTTCTCTCTCCCCGATTTTCCGGCCGCCGGCCGGCGAAGCTCCGGCGCGACGCCGGCAACAACCAAAAGCCATTAAAACGCATAAAAATGAACCCCAAAACGCTCCTAACCGTTCGTGGAGTCGATTCGAACTTAATCACGAACTAAATTGTGTTAAAACATCGGTTACAAACTTAAGCGATCGTATAACCGATACCTTTAATTCCATAGCCTTTCGGGCATTAAATCTCTAATAATAATCCGATTAAATGAACCTACACAATCATCTACCTTTTCCTAATAGATTACAACAGTCAATTTCACCTGAAACACACACAATCATTGAGTTCGATCACCACAAACACCGAGACCTGCAACCAACGGGTTCATCACCTTCCGAGCTTCAATTGTTGAAATTGACATAGGGCTTTGAGTCAAGACCAAGTCTCGTAGCTTCCCACAAGTTTAATTTGATTATCGTTGAGGTTTGCCTATCCATCAAGACTCCCACGTCCGCAACGTCTCTTCGGGTGTTCAAACACCAATTCAATAACAATTCGGGTAATTACACCATATGTATACTCGATTTCACATGGGCAAGCAAAGCCCTATGATTGATTTCATTATCAATATCAATTCGATGTTCGATTGGAATCAAATCGATTCTAGGGTTCTTATGAATTGGGGGTTTTGCTTATATGGGTTTTTAATGTTTTAAAACCAAGATCTACCGCGGCTGGATGCCTTGGTTCACTGGTTAAACACTCTCATCACCACTTAGAGGTCCCGGGTTCGAACCCGGGCACCCTCAAACATTTTTTTAAGGCTTTTCAGCCCTTAAATAAATTATAGAAAATTTTTAATAAATATAAAAGGGTTTTTGTAAACTCTAAATATTTTTCAAAGACATCAAATTATTTTCTATAATTTTTCTAAAGTTAATTAATTATTTTTTTTATATATAAAGAATTTTAACAAAGGATGTTCTTGGTTATTTATATAAAATGGACTTTGAATGATAAATTAATAAATTATTATTGATCCAAATATTACTATTAAGTTATTATCGTTAAAATCTTGATTATTTCAAATATTTATTCAAGTTATATTTAAACTTCACTAGCTATTAACGATGGGCTAATGTTATTTTTTTTATATAATAATTTACACAAATGGTATATTTCTTTGTACATTTTTTTTGACGACTACAAAGATCCCCAAACTCCACTCGAAATTTTAACTCTCGTTAAATCAAAATTCAATTATAAACTTAAATCTTGTAATTACATATGTTTAGGTGCCTTGTGAGGTTATCTTGGAACGACGTTTGCTATTCTTAAATAATCTCCATTATATACATATATCACGTGAGTTTTCCTTGCCCCATTTTATTTTATTTCACACTACTTTGGGGTGAAACATGATTATCTATACATTGTACACTTATTAACGTTTGAGACTTGTAAGCACATGCAATTCATCTTATTATTATGTCATGGTTATTTGTGTATTGTAAGTGTATATATGAGATACATAGTTTTGTTTACAATCATTAACTATTGCTAGCCTGGCGACGTCTTAGATCTTTGGGCCTGACAAGCCTATTTGGTGCTAAAGTCGATGTATTGCCGACTCCTAGGAGCCGTATGCTTGTGCACTAGGGAACCAAATACACTTAGCCAATCTTTTATACTTGTAATCAAGTAGAGGTTTGATTGTAACGTTATGTGTTCTATAACCTTACTAGCTTATAACCTATGACATGAATTGCTACTCGTAACCTTTTTCTTATTATGTATGAAAACCTTGGAAACTCACCAACTATTTTTAGTTGACTCTTATTTTTATCATGTTTCAGGAAATCCCCAAGTTTAAAGTGGACTTTTGAAGCTTGGAAATAAAACTAGGACTTGGACCTAGTTAAATAAATAAATGTTATGCAACGTTTTGTTTTGTTTGGGATTATTTCATGTTTTGAGACTTATGTTTGTAATGACTTTTGAAACTTATAATTTTAATAATTACACTTAAATATAGCGTTATGTGGCTGTGAACAATCTTAACCCTCACATCTCGACGATTCCGCCGTCAAGGTTGAGGTGTGACAGATTGGTATCAGAGCCCATAACTATAGGGATTTAGGTTATTAGTAATGGTGACCTAGACTATAGCTTATGCATGAACCTCATAGGATAATATTTATATTCTTAGAAATATATATATTGTTACATGCTACATAATGCTATACTTTACTTATGAACTTGATGCCTTAGCATAGGTTGCCTTGTAATTTTCTAAACTTTGTTACTTGTCTCCCTAAACTTAACTTTGACTCATTGACTCTTCCCGACAAATGAAACTTCTTAATCTTATTCTCGTCAACACGTGGAATCGTATACTTATGCTTAAGAATTAATCTTTAGACTTATGTCTAATCTATGTAAATCTCATCATGGTTTTGATTTCATAAACCTAAGAAATTTGTGTGACACATGGACACCTGTATTCTGGATTTCCTGGCAAAAGGCCCTCGGGCTAAGGCAAGCATATCGCATAAATCCTACGGGACTAGTTATGCTTACCTGGGGATTTTTGGGATGAGTGATAAACCGTGGTCAACATACACGAATTTCTAAGGCGAGTGGGTCAACTTACCTTGACGTGTCAACGTTTCCAAATGGTGATGCGTTACCAAATGGAACCATTCCATGTGCCTTACAACTTTTTGCTTATCCTTGTTGAACATTAATCCCTGTTATTCCAATTCTCATATCTAACTCATTGTATATTCCAGCATGTCTCGTCATCATGGAAAGCGTGGAAGTTCCGATCGTAAGTTAGCCGCCATGATTGCTCGACAAATGGCTGCTGTCATTCCAACCATGGTTGCTGAACTTAATAGCACCTTAATGACCAACGCTAGCAACAATGGAAATGGTCATGGAGAGAATAGCAACAATCAAAACGGGAACAATCAACATGGGAATAATCAAACTTGCACCTTCAAACACTTCAGCTCTTGCAAGCCCACTAGTTTTAGTGGCAAGGAAGGAGCCACTGGTCTTCTTGAGTGGTTTGAAAGCATGGAGAATACCTTTATCAATTTTGAGTGTCCCGATGCACTCAAGGTTCGTTATGCCACTAGTATGTTCCAACAAAGGGCTCTTACCTGGTGGAATAGCGAGAAGAGGAATCGTGGACCCGATGCTATTCTAGCACTTACATGGGAAGAGTTCAAGAACATCGCCATCGCGAAGTTCTGCCCAAGGAGTGAATTGCAAAAGCTGGAAGAAGAGTTTTGGAATTTGAAACAAAATGATGGTGATCATTTGGCCTACTCAACTAGGCATCATGAGTTGAGTATACTGCTACCCCATATGGTCGACACTGTTCCCCGCAACATCGAGAAGTTCATTAAGGGTGTACCACCCCAAATTCAAGATGCTGTGGTGGGTAGCCGACCCACAACCTTGGAAGAAGCCATTACAATCACCGCTCAACTCACCGAGAACCATATAAGAGCGGGCACCATGTCTGTGAAGGGTGCAAAGAAGGTGAGAGAAGACGGCTACCGAGGCGTTAAGGAGACCAAAGTTGAACCGTCTAACAGCCATAACAACAACAAGAAGCGCAAGTTCACACCGGCGCGTAACTATGCCGTGGCTGCACCCAAACACCCCAAAGACAACCTGTACCTGCGGCTACATCTGTGGCATAAGTGCCTGGGGCTAGGGCTTATGCTGGTCCGCAACCGATGTGCAGCACGTGTAGGTATCATCATCCAGGGAATCAACCATGCCGCATTTGCACCTTGTGCGGTAAATATGGTCATTTGGTGGCGACTTGCCACCGTGCACCTAACAATGCCGCCGTGGTCACAAACCGTGTTGCTACAACTGTGGGGAACCTGGCCATTTTCGCCCACAATGCCCTCGTCTTGTGGGTAATGTTCCACAAGCCCGAGGACGTGCTTTCAACATCAACGCTAACCAAGCACAAGCAAACAACGATGTGGTGAATGGTACGTTAACTCACCCTTAAATTTTTGATCGAATTCATTTCATATTTTACTTGTATTGTTAAATACCTTAAAAAATTGAACAGGTATGTTCCTTATTAACAAAACTTATGCCTATGTCCTATTTGATTCTGGAGCCGATAAAAGTTTTGTTTCATTAGAGTTTGAACCCATACTTGCTAAGCCACATACGAAACTAGAAAGACCTCTTACTGTTGAAGTTGCCGATGGAGAACCAATTACCGTTGACGTTATCGTTCGTGATTGCATCTTAAGTCTTGACACGCATGATTTCTTATCGATCTTATCCCTATGAAACTTGGGAGCTTTGACGTCATCATTGGTATGGATTGGTTAGCCAAACACCATGCCGAGATCATTGTTTCGAGAAGTGCATTCGTATACCGTTACCCTCTGGAGATACGTTGAAGGTGTTCGGTGAAAAATCTTCTAAAGGGCTTAAACTCATGTCTTGCACTCAAGCCCGAAAGTGCTTAAACAAGAAGTATATGGCCTTCTTGGCTTATGTGGTCACACGAAAGTCAAAGGGAAAGAACCTTAAGGATGTCCCTATCGTACGAGACTTTCCTGAAGTATTTCCCGATGACCTTAGTGGTTTACCTCCCGTGCGTGAAGTCGAGTTTAAAATTGACTTGATACCGGGAGCAACCCCGTGGCCAAGTCACCGTATCGGCTTGCACCATCGGAAATGCAAGAACTCTCTTGTCAACTGCAAGAGCTGTCCGAGAAGGGCTTCATCCGTCCTAGTTCTTCGCCTTGGGGTGCACCTGTTCTTTTCGTGAAGAAGAAGAGATCGTTTCGTATGTGCATCGATTATCGCGAGCTTAATAAACTTACCATCAAGAATCGTTATCCTCTTCCTCGCATCGATGACTTGTTTGATCAACTTCAAGGAGCTGCCATATTCTTGAAAATTGATCTACGTTCTGGATATCATCAATTACGAGTTCATGAGGATGACATCCCAAAGACCGCTTTTCGTACTCGTTATGGACACTATGAGTTTATGGTGATGCCTTTTGGCTTAACCAATGCTCCTGCTGTCTTCATGGATCTCATGAACCGAGTATGCAAGCCTTATCTAGACAAGTTTGTGATTGTCTTTATTGATGACATACTTATCTATTCCAAGTCCAACACCGATCATGAGCTGCATTTGAGATTGGTTCTTGAGTTGTTAAAGAAAGAGCAATTGTACGCAAAGTTCTCGAAGTGTGATTTCTGGCTCGAGGAAGTTCAATTTCTAGGACACGTGGTGAATAGCCAAGGAATCACGTTGATCCTGCAAAGGTGGAAGCTGTGAAGAATTGGTGTGTTCCTACAACTCCTACCGAAGTTCGTTCTTTTCTTGGTCTTGCTGGTTATTATGGCGTTTCATTGCCAATTTCTCGAGGATCGCGAAACCGCTCACCACTTTGACACAAAAGAATAAACCTTCGAGTGGGGTTCTGAGCAAGAAGAAGCTTTTGAAGCGCTAAAGCATAAGTTGTGCAATGCTCCTATATTGACCCTACCCGATGGAAACGACGATTTCACCGTGTATTGTGATGCATCTAAGCAAGGCCTTGGTTGTGTTCTTATGCAACGAGGGAAGGTCATAGCTTACGCATCGAGGCAATTGAAGGTTCACGAGGTGAATTACACAACTCATGATCTCGAGCTTGGTGCTGTTGTATTTGCTTTGAAGATTTGGAGGCACTACCTGTATGGTACGCAATGTATAGTCTACACCGATCACAAAAGCCTTCAACACGTTTTCAATCAAAAAGATCTCAATATGAGACAACGTCGTTGGGTGGAGTTGATTAGTGACTATGATTGTGACATTCGTTACCATCCTGGTAAAGCAAACGTTGTGGCCGATGCACTGAGCCGAAAGATTCACAACAAGATGATCTCATTCCAAGAAATTCGAGATCGACGTCAATGGTTTGACACCTTGGGAGAGTTCGATACTGAAATTCGACTAGATGTCAATGAGACCACCGTACTACTACAAAACCTGAGAATAGATAGTGACATCGAGTCTAGCATCCTGGAGGCTCAACAAATGGTTCAACGAGAAGGAAGAATGAAGGATGAGTTGGAGCATAATCTTTTAACCCAATTGGAAACGAAACCCAATGGGTTGATGTACTTCGCCAATCGTATTTGGGTTCCAAATCGCGATAACATTCGTACCTTTATTATGAACGAAGCTCATCAAACTCGTTATTCTATTCATCCGGGTTCCGATAAGATGTACATGGACCTACGTGGTCAATATTGGTGGCCTGGAATGAAGAAAGACATAGCGACTTATGTAGCTAAGTGCCTCACATGTACGAAAGTTAAAGCCGAACATCAACGCCAAGTGGATTACTTGAGCAACCCGAGATCCCTATGTGGAAATGGGAACACATATCCATGGACTTCATAACAAAGCTACCCCGAACCTCTCGAGGACATGATAGCATATGGGTGATCGTTGACCGATTGACCAAGTCGGCACATTTCATACCCATACGCGACACCTACAAGACATCAAAGTTAGCTCGTATATACGTTGATGAGATTGTAAGTCGCCATGGGGTACCTCTGCACATTATATCCGACCGAGATGCTCGTTTTTCACTTCACATTTTTGGTCGTCTATGCAAGAACTTTTGGGTACACAATTAGATCTAAGCACGGCTTACCATCCTCAAACTGATGGTCAAACCGAGCGAACGATCCAAACTTTAGAAGATTGCTACGTCTCTGTGTTCTTGACTTTGGTGGCGATTGGGATACGCATCTACCGCTCGCGGAATTTTCGTATAACAATAGTTACCACTCGAGTATCAAGATGGCACCGTTTGAAGCACTTTATGGTCGAAAATGTCGTTCACCGATCTGTTGGACCGACATTGGTGAAAACTTCATCACTGGTCCTGAACTTATACAAGAGACGACCGATAAAGTTTCTATTATTCGCAAGAACCTTGAAGTGGCGAGAAGTCGTCAAAAGAGTTATGCTGATAAGCGACGTAAGCCATTAGAATTCCAAGTTGGGGAGATGGTTCTTCTCAAGGTTTCACCATGGAAAGGGGTGGTTCGTTTTGGAAAGAAGGGCAAACTGGCTCCAAGGTTTGTAGGACCTTTCAAAATCCTGAAAAGGATTGGGAAAGTGGCTTATAAACTAGAGTTACCTTCCGACCTTAGTGGAATTCATCCGTATTTCACGTCTCAAATTTGAGAAAATGCTTGGCTGACGAAAGTCTGCATGTTCCGTTGGAAGACATCCAGATTGACGAGTCATTGCATTTTGTCGAGAAGCCTGTTGAGATCATGGATCGCATTATGAAGAAGACTAGAACCACAACAACCCCAATCGTCAAGGTTCGTTGGGAAAATAAACGTGGCGCTGAATTTACTTGGGAACGCGAGGAGCACATGAAGAGGAGATACCCGTTCTTATTTGTATAGTTTTTCTTTTAATTTCGGGACGAAATTATTTTAAGTTGGGGAGACTGTAACATCTCGTATTTTCATTAACTAAAAGTTAACTTCGTTACTCTTACAAGGGTTATTATTGTTAATTTGAAACTCATGTGTTGTTTGTGCTTATTCATTATTGTCTTTAGGTTAAAATAAATATTAAATAAAAATATAATGTTAATATAAAAAAAAAAGTAATAATAATAATTATAATCATAAATAATATTTGTAATAATAATTGAATAGTAATAACTATAATAATGTTACTAATGATAATAAAAAAATAAATGGTATAGTTATTAAATTTAACAATGTTTAATACTTTAAGTAGTTAAAGATTAGGGGGTCTTAATGTCAATTTATAAACTTTATATTGAAGTTTCTGCTTAAAATAAAAAGAAACTTAATGTTGAGGGACCAAATGTGTAATTAATCAAAAACTCTTTTCTCTCTCCCCGATTTTCCGGCCGCCGGCCGGCGAAGCTCCGGCGCGCGCCGGCAACAACCAAAAGCCATTAAAACGCATAAAAATGAACCCCAAAACGCTCCTAACCGGTTCGTGGAGTCGATTCGAACTTAATCACGAACTAAATTGTGTTAAAACATCGGTTACAAACCTTAAACGATCGTATAACCGATACCTTTAATTCCATAGCCGTTCGGGCATTAAATCTCTAATAATAATCCGATTAAATGAACCTACACAATCATCTACCTTTTCCTAATAGATTACAACAGTCAATTTCACCTGAAACACACACAATCATTGAGTTCGATCACCACAAACACCGAGACCTGCAACCAACGGGTTCATCACCTTCCGAGCTTCAATTGTTGAAATTGACATAGGGCTTTGAGTCAAGACCAACTCTCATAGCTTCCCACAAGTTTAATTTGATTATCGTTGAGGTTTGCCTATCCATCAAGACTCCCACGTCCGCAACGTCTCTTCGGGTGTTCAAACACCAATTCAATAACAATTCGGGTAATTAACACCATATGTATACTCGATTTCACATGGGCAAGCAAAGCCCTATGATTGATTTCATTATCAATATCAATTCGATGTTGATTGGAATCAAATCGATTCTAGGGTTCTTATGAAATTGGGGGTTTTGCTTATATGGGTTTTAATGTTTTAAAACCAAGATCTACCGCGGCTGGATGCCTTGGTTCACTGGTTAAACACTCTCATCACCACTTAGAGGTCCGGGTTCGAACCCGGGCACCCTCAAACATTTTTTTTAAGGCTTTTCAGCCCTTAAATAAATTATAGAAAATTTTTAATAAATATAAAAAGGGTTTTTGTAAACTCTAAATATTTTTCAAAGACATCAAATTATTTTCTATAATTTTTCTAAAGTTAATTAATTATTTTTTTTTATATATATAAAGAATTTTAACAAAGGATGTTCTTGGTTAATTTCTATTAAAATGGACTTTGAATGATAAAAATAAATTATTATTGATCCAAATATTACTATTAAGTTATTATCGTTAAAATCTTGATTATTTCAAATATTTATTCAAGTTTATATTTAAACTTCACTAGCTATTAACGATGGCTAATGTTATTTTTTTTTTTTATAATAATTTACACAAATGGTATATTTCTTTGTACATTTTTTTTGACGACTACAAAGATCCCCAAACTCCACTCGAAATTTTAACTCTCGTTAAATCAAAATTCAATTATTAAACTTAATCTTGTAATTACATATGTTTAGGTGCCTTGTGAGGTATCTTGGAACGACGTTTGCTATTCTTAAATATCTCCATTATATACATATTATCACGTGAGTTTTCCTTGCCCATTTTATTTTATTTCACACTACTTTGGGGTGAAACATGATTATCTATACATTGTACACTTATTAACGTTTGAGACTTGTAAGCACATGCAATTCATCTTTATTATGTCATGGTTATTTGTGTATTGTAAGTGTATATATGAGATACATAGTTTTGTTTACAATCATTAACTATTGCTAGCCTGGCGACGTCTTAGATCTTTGGCCTGACAAGCCTATTTGGTGCTAAAGTCGATGTATTGCCGACTCCTAGGAGCCGTATGCTTGTGCACTAGGGAACCAAATACACTTAGCCAATTTTATACTTGTAATCAAGTCGAGGTTTGATTGTAACATTATGTGTTCTATAACCTTACTAGCTTATAACCTATGACATGAATTGCTACTCGTAACCTTTTTCTTATTATGTATGAAAACCTTGGAAACTCACCAACTATTTTTAGTTGACTCTTATTTTTATCATGTTTCAGGAAATCCCCAAGTTTAAAGTGGACTTTTGAAGCTTGGAAATAAAACTAGGACTTGGACCTAGTTAAATAAATAAATGTTATGCAACGTTTTGTTTTGTTTGGGATTATTTCATGTTTTGAGACTTATGTTTGTAATGACTTTTGAAACTTATAATTTTAATAATTACACTTAAATATAGCGTTATGTGGCTGTGAACAATCTTAACCCTCACATCTCGACGATTCCGCCGTCAAGGTTGGGGTGTGACACAATATTGTCCGCTTTGCCCACGAGGAGTTTACGGATTTGCTTTTGGTTGCCCGGGTGAAAACTTTTTTGGAGGTCACCCATCTCTGGATTGCTCCCACATGGGCACGCTTAACTATGGAGTTCTCCTTTCATCTACAGCCAATATGCCCAAAACGTGTTATGATATCAGAGGCAAGACATTTCTTATGAACCAACAATCTCTCATGTCCACAACCGACGTGGGTTTGCCTAAAGTGTTACAATAGTGATACCTAAAGAAATAATATTAGGCCTATAATGTGTACGTTTATAAAGTAAAGCTTTACAAGCAAATGACAGAGGAGGGAATTGACGGATAATGAGAAGACATAGATATCAAATAAATGATTTCACTCATAATTTTATTATAAAATGTAAGTGTATATTTTTAGTTGCCATAACAAGATATATTATATAAAATAGATGTCCCACTAAGGTAGATATAGTAAAAAAAGGGTTATTGGTTTTCAATAATCCCAACTTTCATTTATTTGTCGGGATTAATCCTAACTCTGTAAATGTTTACAGACACTCCTAACTTTAAACTTATTTTCCTCTAATGATCCTTTACTATTTGATAGTTAATTCTTTTTTATAAAATTAGGCCAACTTTAAGCCATTTTTCAACTCTAGCATTGCCTAGTGTAAATTAGGTTTGTTTTCCATCGTCTAACCTCCATCATCACCTGAAATCTACCTCCAACAAGTTTGGTGGTACAAATCAGGAAGTGGAGATTGACGGGTTTTTAGGTGTGGAAGTTTCAAATTGACGGATCTAATGATGGATTTTAACTTTCTGTTTAGTGTTTTGGGCACAAAAACAATTCACGTCATCAAAAAAACTAACGTGGTTAACACTCAGTTAGTAAGAGATCGTTAGATGAAAATAAACTTAAAGTTAAGAGTATTTGTAAATATATATTGAGTTGGAACTAATCCAAACCAATAAATGAAACTTATGATTATTAAAATCTAATAACCCTAAAAAAATAACTCATTCAAATAAGTTGGTTATATTACATGACTCTTTACTAATATGAAGGCTAGTTACGTGATTCGTTACTCTTAAAATAAAATTATAAATAAATTAAGTGTTAATAAATAAAATTAAATCATTTAAATAAGATAGTAATTATACTCTTCACTAATATTTAAACACTAATAACTTTTAAAAGCATTTTAAAACATAAATATGTAAATAGTTAAAAAACTAAATCAATGAATAATTAAAACTAAAGAAAACTATATATTTAAATATGTACATTTTATAATGTTTTAGTATTAAAGATAAGTCAAATTAATTGTTTTTGTGGTTTTTGTATCTGTTAAAAGAGAGATACGAGAAAATAATATATTGATGCTATAGAATGATGATATGTGTACATGAATCTTATTTTATTATATACTATAGATGCCACTATATAGGTGCACATTTTGGTTTTTACCCTAAATGGTACAAGTTCTATTTAGTTTAGTTTAGGCCAACAGCCAACAATGGTTACAACCGGTTCTTAATGATATCAATATAGTTTGAAATCGGCTTTGAGAAGAAAAAGGATCTTGCTTTGGTTTAAAACTAGTTGTTTTCAATTTGGTTTAGTTTTGATTGATTTTAGCATATGAAACTAATTTCTAATTTACTTGGTTTGGTTTCATTCAGACTAGGTTAAAATCGATTCGGTGTTGTTTGTAACCTCTAAATAAAATCGATTCGGTGTGTTTGTAACCTCTAAATTTAAATCGATTCGGTGTTGTTTGTAACCTCTAAATTTAACAGTAGTATGCAAGATACGCCAAAGCCTTAACTGTGGCATCACCGTCTTTCAAACAAACGCAACAACTTATTATTAAAATGAACTTGATCTAAATTTAAAAAAAATAATAATAAATCCAAAGAAACCAACCGGAAGGGAGGGCTAGAGTAAAAGTAAATACCGTATCAATAAGATAAAATAAACAAATGACTATCATATGATACGACTTTGATAGGCCCTCAGCGCGCAGATCCAAAACAATTTCCATCATATATTATAGCCATTAGTTACTAATTAATATAAGGATTATTTCTATTAAATTTAATTCCTAATGTTAGATCTTTTTCGGGAAAAAAAGTTACAAGTACTCAACCAAACTATAATTGTTTCTTTTGCTTCACCCATGTTTAAATACAAAAGCTAGTGACCAAGCTATAATACTATTGCTAACAAAATCAACTTCCCATAGCTCAATTTTTAAGTACACCACGCGCTCTTACAACATTCACATTATATTCTTCGTTCCCATTGTTATAACTAGATCGAGCCACAGGCGCGTTGCCCCATGGTATTTTGGTTGTTTGTTGCGATCAAATCTTGTAAATGCAATTATTACACCATATGAAACATTTGATGTTACACTACTTGCCCATCAAAGGGTTATATGTCAATGGTTCTGTTAACATGAACATTTACAAAATTCGCCGATATAAGGCCTATATTCAATGACTTTAGTTACATGCATTTGTGTTCAAAACATACTTCCTGATGCAATTTTTTACTATGTTTTACCTTCTTTTACTAGCAAAGGTAAATAAACAATGTCACTTAAGGCTCAAATTTGATTAATCGATAATCAATGGGGCTACGAACTGTACATGTAATCCGAAAGCAGCAAACAAATTCTGGATTACACTATGGCGCCATGCCGAACAACGATTATCGAATTTTTTTGGGGCATCATCACAGTCTCAAGTGTCAACAAAGCAACGCCTGAACCCCACATAGAGAAATCATGAGGTGGACCATTTGAAACCATTCATCGACATTCTTAATTCATTTGAGTAAAACTCGTAGTGGCTGCAAATACAATTACAAAAAAGTCTCAAATGAGTGAAGTGTTATCATCATCGACATACCATACATAAAAAATGAAAGCCTCAAAAAGTCTGTTTGACAAACCGTAGGAAAAATAGGGATCGGCCGAAATCTTTATAGCTCCAACCTCTGTTTCACAATCAAATTATAGTTTGAAACACCTCTCAGATGAGATCATTAAGTAAACACTTAATCCTATATGTGTAACACCCCGAATTTTTATTTAAACGAAAGGAAAAAAAAAGTAAATAGAAATAATAGATAATGAGCACAAATGGAGGGGGATAAAGTGTACAAAGTACAAAATCTTTTTATTTTAAGGTTTAAAGGGGCATGGCCGCCCATCCCTTCTTCACTATCTTCATTCGGCTGAAAGGAAGAAAGAAGAGAGAGAAAACTCTCAGTTCTAGAGAGAGAAAGAGGAAAAAGCAGCTACAAAGGTGAGTCTTCTCTTATATGAGCTCGGTTTCAGCTGGGTTTCGAGTTCTTGACCGAAGTTCTTGGTGTTTAGTGTTTGTTTTCGGGAGTTAAGAGTTGAATTGAAGGTGGGTCTCGAACTTGAAGGGTGTTGCTCAAAGGTTGCTCAAGGTGAGTTTCTAGAACCCCTCTTTACTGATTTTCTACGCTTTTTGGGCTATTATGCATACTAAGTAAACGTTTTGGAAGTAACCGTGGGTCTACAGCCTTATGTTCGAAAATGATGAATGTATGCATGCTTTAGAGTATAATTATGGGTTAGTGTTGATGTTTTGGAATGTTTAGGTGCCCCTAGTATGTTAGATTTATGCTTGGGTAGTGTTAGAATGATAATTGGGTGATGTTAGTAGCATAGAAAATATTTCAGAATGTTCTGATGCGCCTAAACAGTGGCCCATGCGCCCAGCATGAGTGGCCATGCGCCTAAGTGTCGGCCATGCGCCTAAGAGTGGTCCATGCGCCTAAATAGTGGCCCATGCGCCCAGCATGAGTGGCTATGCGCTTAAGTGTTGGCCATGCGTCCAGAGATGGTCCATGCACCTAAACAGTGGCCCATGTGCCCAGCATGTTGTCCATGCGCCCAGAGGTGGCCCATGCGCCTAAATAGTGCCAATGCGCCCAAAGTGTTGAAACGGCTAAGTGTCGATGCGCCTGAACAGGTGCCATGCACCTGCATAGTGGCAAAACGCCTGAACAAGACAAAAACGCCTAAATAGTGCCCATGCGCCCAGACTATTTTACACTTCAAATTTTTATGCTCATGCGCCTAAAAGGTCCCGTGCGCCCAATTTGGACTTAGGATTTTCTAAGTGGTTTTAAGGGGTATATAGGGAGATAGGCCTTGTTATGATGTGATGACTTATGCTTGATGTGTATATGTGTGTGTGATGTGTTATCTTTCTTCGTCAAAGAGTTTTCAAAATGTACGTATTATGTTTTATAATACATTATTAATAACTCTACGTAGTGTGATGTATGAATGAATTAATTTACAAACGTAAAGTATTATGCAATGTAAAGTAGAGAATAATGAAAGAGGAACCCAATGATGGTGAGCAGGCACGAATGACCAACTGTGGTGGCTGGCCATTAGTGTGGTGTCTGGTGTATAATAGTTACCCACATTGTTGGGGGTGTAGTACCCACATTGTTGGGGGTGTAGTACCCACATTGTTGGGGGTGTAGTACCCATATTGTTGGGGGTGTAGTACCCACATTGTTGGGGGTGTAGTACCCACATTATTGGGGGGTAGTACCCACATTGTTGGGGTTGTAGTACCCACATTGTTGGGGGTGTAGTACCCACTTTGTTGGGGGTGTAGTACCCACTTTGTTGGGGGTGTAGTACCCATAATGTTGGGGGTGTAGCGTATGATAAAGAGATAATGAGTTGAGCGACCTGGTGTGTAACAGACTCGGATAGAGTTCAATCCCTGTGATTGACTCGTATGGGATCTTTGTCGCGTATCCCGGTGTTGTGTCAGTCTTCAGGCATGAGTCGGGGGTTTGTGTACAGGTCCCGGCACAGCATCAGCTTTCGAGCGTGAGTTGGGGATATTGCATGAGACAAGATACGAGTAATGAAGAGTAATGAAACAATGAAAGTATGAAAGAACGAAACGAATAAAGAACATAGATTGAGTGTACGTATGTTGTATGACCACGAATGAATGTAAAGATAGTTTTAAAGGAAATGAAGTATTTTATTATATAGAACTAGAACTCACTTAGTGTCGCTAACTTTTGTATGCATGATAGTTGGCAGGTATTTTGTTGATGCTGAGAAGTTGCAGGCATGGATGCATAAGCTACTCGGAGCGTTTTGAGGCTGGCATCCGTATTTTGAAATGTCATTGTATTTTGAGATGAAAACGAATGTTGTAAATGAATGAAACAACATGTTTTTAGTTATTAATGAAAGTTTTAAATTCCACTGCAAAATAAATGTACGTTTTATAATGTTTTATGTGCGATGAATGACCAGCTGTAAGCGTCCCGGAAACGGGGCCTTACATATGAATTGAGAAGGGTAATTACAAGAATCTAAAACGATTAAAGAGGTTCTCAAACACCTCTTGGATAGTGTAACATCTGCTATTTTCAAACTATAAACCCAAACCCAAACTCATATTTAATTCTCATTCGTTAAAAAAATTCATTATTTAATTATTTATTCATTTTGATGAATCAAAACACACTATTGAACTAAATTTGTGAACATTGTTGTCAATCTTCATTTGTTATACTATTTAATCAATTTACAATAATTTCATAATTTATAGAATAAAATTTTATAAGTTTATGAAGTTTATTTGTCATTTATGAGTTTAATTTATAAAACTAAAATAAATAATTAAAATACAAAGTTCATTATTCTTACAAATATGTAAGGTTTATAAAAGTTTATAAACTAGTTATTCATTTAATGAAATTTATAAACAAGTTGAATTATTTTAAATCTTGGGTTTTGATAAGTTTAGGGTCAAATTTTCAATTTTTGAAACTTAATTAAATAGCTTCTTACATAAAATAATAAGGGCTTAAAAGTACAGGGACTAAATATGTAAACTTGTTATAAACCTAACCCACCCGTCGTCGACCCCCCCCCCCCCCCCGTCTTCCCCGGCCATAATTCCGGCGAGCCAAAATCCCCTTTAAACATCAATTTTAAACCCAATTAAATCGTTCCTTAACCGTCGAGACCTGGATTCGAACTTGTAACTACATTCAATTCGAAGCATTCTAACGTCTATCTTGTTCACATTCAAAACCGACTATACATTCAAAAATAAATCGGTTTCATCTCGATTAGTGATTGTATAACAAATTGTGTGATCAGAAGCGTTCAGGAAGTAATGATAGATTCAAACCCACAAATAATTAGCATTAACATCTTGTAATTACAATCGAATTATATCCAAAACCCCCGAATAAAAAATTGAATTCGTTGAATAAGAAATTAAATGAATTGATCACTTAAACTTGAGGATAAACACTCCAATAGATTCCTTCAAACCTTCTGTAACTTCTGTTTCATTCGAAACACACAAACAATACATTCGGTCATCATCTTCATCACGAGACCTGTAACTTAGTCATAATCCATGTTCGAAGCAACCTTAATCAAAATCAATTGAGGGCTAATACTCAATACCACCATTAGAAGCTTTCAATTGATCAATTGAACCAACAACATCATCATTATCTTGATCAAATTCTATTTTGGGTCGCGACTCGTTCCACAACCTAAGATCATCAATTCGACCTTAATCAAGTAAGTTCGATTTTATCAACAATAACGAATTATACTGGGAATCATACTCGGTATTATACTGGGAATCAAAGCCTTATGTTCGATTTTATCAACAATAACGAATTGGTGTTCAATTTGGAGCAATTACGATCTAGGGTTCTTGATGGATTTGGGGGTTTATTTCGATAACAACTATTAAATTTTGTTTTGTGTTTGAAATCAAGACTTGGGCTTTAGCCCAACGGTTACCACACTACTCATATAAGCAGAAGGTCCGGGTTCGACCTGGGCCACTGCCATTTTTGTTTTAGTTAGTTTTTTTTGTACCTTTTATAATTCAGAAAATTAGTATTATATTATTAAATCAAAATAAAAATTATTTTGTTAACTAAAACATTTCAGAAGTTGTTAACTTAATTTTGAAAGTATTAAAAACTTATGATTTTATATTTACTTTTTTTAAGAATAAAAAAGGTTATAAAACATTATTAATTATTTTATGTAATTTAAATAGTTCAAATTTAGGTTATTTCAAAAAATTATAAATTTACATGTAAGTAATTAATTATTCAAATAGTATTCACATAATTATTTAAATAATTAATTATTCATCTAGCCATTTAACCATGTTATATCATAATTAGTTAATAGATTTATTAATTAAATTTTTATTTAAATTATGAAAATAAAAAACAATATAATCTTCTATTTTTCTTTATTCTTATTTTAAGGTTTTGATATTATAATACATTTATAAAATCATTTAAAAGTTTAAAACTTTAAAAAATGATTTTAAATAATTTGAAGTTATTTTGAAAGTCCTTTAAATAAGTATTTAATTATCTTTATCAAATTTTAAATAATTAATTATTTCTTTTCACACATTATACTTAACATTATTAAATCAATAAATTAAATTATTAAATCATTCATTATCATTCTCAATCTTAATTGATTTATTCCATATTATTAAACCAAATCAATTGCATTATTTTATTATTTTATTTGACTTAATTATTAAAACCCCCAAATTCCAATTGAAACCCTAATCCATATTTAGTCATTGATCTTGTCTTTATTCTAACTCTAAGACATCAACCCTTAGGTTGAATAATGTAGAAAACGTTGGAGTAATCTTATCTTCTTATTGTTATCTTAAGTGCGCCTTTATAGCACGTGAGTTTTCCATGTGTGTTCTACATACCCTTTTTACTTTATTTTTGTAAGGCCCCGTTCCCGGAGACCTCACAGTTGTTCAATCACAGCAGCTAAAACATTAAACATTATAATTATACAAACTTAAGCAACAGAAATTATTAATCAAAAACCATTCATTTCATTTAAAACACTATTGTTGAGCAATACATCATCGTTTAACTGATTACAAAAGAATTGTTTTACTGCATTACAAAACAACAGCAACATAAAATACGAATGGATGTCAGTCTTTTCCTACCGAGTAGCTTCACCCTCGTGCCATCCTCAGCAATAATTACATGCCAACTGAAAATGTATAAAAGTCAGCGTTGTTGAGTGAGTTCTAGTTTTAAAAATAATAAAATACTTTCTGTATGTTGTATGAGAAAATACTCTTTCTATGAAATACAACTCTTTACTTTGTATGCGAGCACGCATTAACTATATGAACAAATACTATTCGTTCTCTTTACTGTATGCCTTGTATGTTTTGTAATCTTTTATCTTTATCTTTCACTTTCTGTATGGACCAATGAGCAATACCCCATACTGTATGCGTGGTGGAAAACGGGTGATGGGCCATCTATATCCCTCAAAAGGGTTCTGTTTACTGTATTTAAGGCCGACCCAATCACCCAGGACACGCTGCAAAGGTCCTGCCAATCTTAATTGACTGGCCCCGTGTGCATTGTAGGGTAGCTAACCCGCAACACGGTCGAGCTAACGACAACATGATCGTGTAACTCCTGTAAGCTTGCAAGACTTGTTAACATTTTATTAATGTTCCACTTCTCTTCTTTATTGCTCTTTATTATTAGAATATATTTTATGTTACAATAATAAAGATACCACGTAAAGTCACACAATATAAGTAATGATAATAATAGCAATAATAATAATAAGGAACAATCATAAGGCAATCATAATCATGCATGAAATCCATCATTAATAAGCCCTAGTCAAACCTCGATCAGAACCCTAAAAGCACAGACTCCCAAAAATTTTGTAATAATTTCTAAGTGTTTAGGCGCTTTGACACTATTTGGGAGCATGAGCCCTATTTGGGCATTTCATCACTATGTAACCGCATCAGCCAACACTTAATCATTTTAACACTTAGGAGCATAAACTATTCAGGTGCATGGACTATTCAGGCGTATGAACACTTAGGCGCATGGGTTATTCGGACGCATGGACACTTAGGCGCATGGGCCACTTGGGCGCATGGGCACTATTCGGGCGCATGGGCATTATTCGGGTGCATGGGCCTACACTTAGTCGTCCGGCTAATATTTCTAGGCGCATGGACCACAGTTCAGGCGCATGGGCTATACTTAAACAGTTCTAAGGCAATTTCAGGAGCATGGGCTACTGTTCAGGCGCATGGGTTACACTTAAATTCTTCTAAGGCATTCCTAGGCGCATGAGCCTTATCTAGGCGCATGAACCTTCTGTGTAACATGTTTCTAGGATGATTTCGAACCCATTCATCATACCTATCTGTTCTAAGCTTACCAGGGCTATTCTAAACATGAACAACCTATAAGCATTCAACAATCATCATCCAAACATGCATAATACATACGGGTATACATACATAAACATTGTAAAATCATTTTAATACATTTTCAGCCCCAAAGAGAGTTTAAAACAAATAAAAACTGTCACACCCCAAACTTGACGGCGGAAACATCGAGGAGTGAGAGTTAAGATCGTTCACAGCCACATAACGCTATTAATATTCCCAAATATATATTAATCATAAAATCCAATTGTACAATTACAATCATAAGTCTCAAAGAAATTAAAAGCATAACATAAGATGTAACAAGCAATATTATTTCATTTATTTATCTAGGTCCATTCCTAGATGTGTAAGCTTCAAAGAGTAGAAATCAAGCTTGAGTATTTCCTGAAACATGTTAAAAATAAAAATGTCAACGTAATGTTAGTGAGATTTCCATAGTTTGCAATACATAGATATATAAAAGATGGCAATTCATGTTGTAAGTTAGAGAACAAAGTAAACGAGGGATGTAAGACGGAATGCACAATCAAACCTCGACAAATTTTTACAAGTCTCAAACGTTTACAAGAATATACGATTAGCTAAGCGTACTTGGATTAACCAAGCAGGCTTGTCTGCCCATAGATCTATGACTTCGCTAGGCTAGCAATAGTTAATGATTGTATATACATTCGACATTACATGGTAGTCACAAAGTTCAACTAACCACAACATACAAGTAAATTGCCATAAGTTTACAAGAATCAAACGTTTACAAGTGCAAAGTTTATAAAGTAATATGTTTCACCCCAAAGTGTCAAAATATGAAAAAGAGTATAGAAATACTAACATGAAATAAATAAGATGATAGTAAGAAATTAACGATGCTCCAACGATTCATTTTTACAAGATACCTAACGTATATATGTTCTAAGGTTAAGTTTATCGGTAAAATTAACGAGTAAACGTGAACTTGGGTTACAATTTGAATTTGGGGATTTAAATAATTAAATAATATAATGAATCGTTTACGTTTTGGTTTAATAAAGATGGTATAAATTAATTAAGACCAAGAATATATTAAAATGATTCAATAATTTAATTTATTGATTAGATAAAAACTAAGTATAATGTGTGAACAGAGATGATTAATTTAATAATTAGTTATTTAAAACTTGATAAAGGTGATTAATTGCATACTTATTAAATGATTTTAAATTACTTAAAATCATTTTATAGAGTTTTAAACTTTTTAAATGCTTTATTATAAAAGTCTTATAATATCAAGACTCTAAAATAAAAGTAAAGTATAACATTTAGTATCAAGCTTTTATATGATTTATATGATTTATTATCAAGACTTTAAAATAACGTATAATATAGAGTGATATTGTTTTATAAGTTTCAAAAACTCAAATAAAATTTTAAGGAATAACATTATTGACTAAATATATATAACATGTTTAGATGTATAAATAAATAATTAATTATTTAAATAACTATTAAAATAACTATTTAAATAATTATTTATTTAAAATATGTAGGTTTATAATGTTTAAAATAATCTACATTTAAACCAATATAGATTTATAACATTTAAATAATATTTTTATAATCCTTGTTATCCGTAAATAAGTAATAAGTTTTTAATTCATTTAAAATTAATTTAAAATTTTCTAAAATGCTTTAGTTAACAAAATAATTTTTATTTTAATTAAGTGATATATTAAGAATTTATGGAATTTAAAATGATAAAAAAAATAGAAATAAATAACCTGCGGGTGCTCGGGTTCGAACCTGGGACCCCATGTGTGTAGTGGATGTATGTTACCGGTGGGCTATAGGCCTCAAGTTTGTTAAAATCCCAGTTATAAAGTTTAAAAACACCCATTTACAAAAACCCCCAATTTCATAAGAACCCTAAAACGATTTTGATCTAATTGACCATCCAAACGATGTTGTTAACGAAATCATTCATGGGGCTTCTGATCCTAGAATGAAACTGAGTGTGTACATGCTCTCAATTACCTGGATTGAGATGGAATGGGGATGAACTGAGGAGAAGTGCAATCGCTACTATTCTTGATTTCGAATTCGTTGTGTATGCAATTGTTTCGTGCAATTGAAAGTTCAAGGAGCTCAGGAAACCAAATTAGAGTAAAAGCCCTCTAATTTATAGGTTCCATTCGTTCGATTTTATACCCAACAGCTGCAACGTTCGAACCGAAAGTCACAGATCAAATTAAATCGTTTAATTGTTGTTGCAGGTGCAATCAATCATCGCATTTAGCTTGTGGCAATTAAATGAACGTTTCTTGTCGTTTGATTGTGTTGTTCTTATGGTTTTGATGAAAACCGATGTGAATATTAATGTGCGATCGGTTTCAAGATCAAAGAATCTTAAAACCGCTTTGAAGCTCAAATTAACACATAAACGCAGGTTCGAATTTGCATTACGAATGATTCGGTGTAATTTGGGGTCACAACCGATGCCTAAATGCCGGAGCCGCGGCCGGCGGTGGCCGGAGGGCCGGCCGGAAAAACGCGAAAGGGAAAGGGGGTGGGGTTTGGGATTTAGAAATTACATATTTAGTCCCTTCAGTTTGGTTTTTATTAATTTATGCTCAAAACTACATTTAAAGTTTATTAATTTCACAAAACATCCCCCTTAACTTCCTTGATTTAAGTTTTAACTCATTTACAACTTATTACTTATATAAGTTTTATTAGTTATTATTTCTATTATTATTATTATATATTATTATTATTATTATTAATATAATTATTATTACTACAAAAAATATTATTATTATTATTATTATTATTATTATTATTATTATTATATTATTATTATATTATTATTATCATAGTTATTATGATTGTTTTTTATTTTATAATCTATTAGAAATATTATTATGTTCAATTTAATAGATAAACTATAATCTTTTTACATTAAAGAATTAAAGACTAAGAGATAAGCACAAATAGCCCACAGGTTTCATGAAAAGCATTAATAGTCCTTACAATAATAAACGAGGTTAACTATTAGATAACCAAAAATGCATGATGTTACAGTCTCCCCAACTTAAAAGAATTTCGTCCCGAAATTAAGAATGAAACTAAGCAAACAAATGCGGGTATCTCTCCTTCATATGATCTTCACGCTCCCATGTGAACTCAGCTCCACACTTATTCTCCCAACGAACCTTAACAATTGGAGTAGTTGTGGTTCTAGTTTTCTTCATGATGCGATCCGTAATTTCAATAGGTTTCTCAACAAAGTGCAATGACTCGTCGATCTGGATGTCTTCCAATGGAACATGCAGACTCTCGTCGGCCAAACACTTTCTCAAATTTGAAACATGGAACACAGGATGAACTCCACTAAGGTCAGAAGGTAGCTCCAGTTTATAAGACACATTCCCAACCCTTTTCAGGATTTTGAAAGGTCCTACAAATCTTGGAGCTAGTTTACCCCTCTTTCCAAAGCGAATAACACCTTTCCACGGTGACACCTTAAGAAGAACCATGTCTCCAGCTTGGAACTCTAATGGCTTACGATGCTTATCAACGTAACTCTTTTGTCGACTTCTTGCCACTTCAGGGTTCTTGTGGATTGTGGAGACTTTATTGGTCGTTTCTTGTATAAGTTCAAGACTAGTGATGAAATTTTCACCAACGTCGGTCCAGCAGATTGGTGATCAGCATTTACGACCATACAAAGCCTCGAATGGTGCCATCTTGATACTTGAGTGATAGCTATTGTTATACGAAAATTCCACGAGTGGTAGATGCGATCCCAATCACCACCAAAATCAAGGACATAAAGACGCGGTAGATCCTCGAGGGTTTGGATTGTTCGTTCAGTTTGACCATCGGTTTAAGGGTGGTAAGCCGTACTTAAATCCAATTGAGTACCCAAGAGTTCGTGCATCGAAGTCCAAAAGTGTGAGGTGAAATGAGCATCTCGATCAGAAATAATGTGTAAAGGTACGCCATGACGACTCCCAATTTCGTCAACGTAGATTAGAGCCAGCCTTGAAACCTTGTACGTATCTCGTATGGGTATGAAATGTGTTGTCTTGGTCAAACGGTCAACAATGACCCATATACTATCATAACCACGAGGTGTACGAGGTAACTTGGTTATGAAATCCATGGATATATATTCCCATTTCCACATAGGGATTTCTGGTTGCTCAAGTAAACCACTTGGTCGTTGATGCTTGGCTTTGACTCTTGCACACGTGAGACACTTAGAAACATAAGACGCGATATCTTTCTTCATTCCAGGCCACCAATATTGACCACGCAGGTCCATGTACATCTTATCGGAGCCAGGATGAATGGAATATCGGGTTTGATGAGCTTCGTTCATAATGAAGTGCCGAAGGTTATCACGATTCGGGATCCAAAGTCGATTCAAGAAATACCACATACCATTCGGTTTTGTCTCCAGTTGTGACTGAACGTTAGGCATCAAATCTTCATCCTTCCCTTCACCGGTTAGTGCCGCTTGTTGAGCCTCGCGAATGCATAACGCAAGGTCACTATCGATCCTTATGTTTTGAAGCATGATAGTAGCCTCGTTGACATCCACATGAATTTCGGTATCAAATTCTCCTAGCTTATCAAACCATTGCCTTCGATCTCGCATTTCTTGGAGCAAGACAGTCTTGTTGTGGACCTTGCGGCTCAACGCGTCAGCTACAACATTCGCCTTTCCAGGGTGATAGCGAATGTCGCAGTCGTAGTTGTTAATCAACTCAATCCAACGTCTTTGTCTCATGTTGAGATCCTTTTGGTTGAACACGTGTTGGAGACTCTTATGATCGGTGTACACTATGCATTGCGTCCCATATAGATAGTGTCGCCAAATCTTCAATGCAAAAACCACTGAACCAAGTTCAAGATCGTGAATCGTGTAGTTCACATCATGAACTTTCAATTGCCTCGACGTGTATGATATAACTTTGCCTCATTGCATGAGAACAAAACCAAGACCTTGATTAGAAGCATCGCAATACACGGTAAAGTCATCGTTTCCATCGGGAAGTGTGAGAATAGGAGCGTTACACAACTTGCGTTTTAATGTCTCGAAAGCCTCTTCTTGCTTGGGTCCCCATTCAAAGAGTCGACTCATTTGGGTTAGCATCGTTAATGGTTTAGCAATCCTTGAGGAATTCGCTATGAACCTACGGTAATATCCCGCTAAGCCCAGAAAAGAACGAACCTCGGTTGGGGTTGTGGGGACACACCAATTCTTCACGGCTTCAATTTTAGCAGGATTGCAGGATCGTTCAAGGGCTTGAACACAATTACAACACAATAACACAATGAGAAGATTAACTAAACTTTAATCAACAGTGAACTAGGTAACCAAAGGTGATACAAAGAACACAAGTAAAGCAAGAGACAGAACAAGAGAGTATAGTTTTCAAGGGAGCAGTATATTGCTTTCTCAAGTTCTTTTACAAGTGTTACAAGCATAAAGAAAGATACAAGAACTTGGAATACTTATACTACAACCTACAGCCAGCTATACTATGAAAGCCAGCTGGATACAATTGACTAGACACTAACAAAATCAATTGTAGAATCAAAAGGCATATCTGCCTTTTGACCTTGTGACTATGACATGCCATAGCTCACATCCTTATACATTACAAAAAGGATAAAGTACATAAAGTGGAAAGTTTCAGACTCAAGACCTCAATGTACAGTTGCCAAAAGCATGGACCTTTTCACCAACTCTTGTAAGTGGTGACTTATCAGAGACGCAGCGGAAAAGGTGCTTTATGGAACAGTACATCAGATAAAGCATGTGTACTAAAAGTCTTCGGAAGAAATCTGTCTTCATAGAGTGAAGCTTCGAAAGACTTTGTCTCTTGAAGCTTCGGAAGACTTCATGTTTGGCTTCGGAAGATATTGGTCTTGGCTTCGGAAGATATTACACTTAGAGTATTTTCTAATGCTTTGTGTAATTCTTCCGAAGCATTCTTCACTTCAGTACTTAGTGCATGTTGCTGAAACACTTAGGCAGTTTTGGGTTGCATCAGACTTCAGGAATCCTTACAAGGATCAACATGAAATCCTTGGTTATTCACCACATGCCCTAAGAATTGAACCTCCTCCAACTAAAATTCACACTTGGAGAACTTGGCGTATAATTGCTCCTTCTTCAAAAGTCCAAGAACTTGTCGCAAGTGCGTCTCATGATCAATTTTCGTCTTGGAATAAATAAGAATGTCATCAATGAACACGATCATGAACTTATCCAAATACGGTTTACATACTCGATTCATGAGATCCATGAACACGGTAGGTGCATTGGTCAAGCCAAAAGGCATGACCATGAACTCGTAGTGTCCATATCGAGTACGAAAAACAGTCTTTGGAATGTCATCATCGTGGACACGTAGTTGATGATACCCAGAACGTAGATCGATCTTCGAGAATTGAGTTGCTCCTTGAAGTTGGTCGAAAAGATCATCGATTCGAGGGAGAGGGTATCGGTTTTTGATAGTAAGCTTGTTGAGTTCTCGGTAATCAATGCACATACGAAATGAACCATCCTTCTTCTTCACAAACAGTACAGGTGCACCCCATGGTGGTGAACTAGGGCGAATGAAACCCTTATTGGTCAACTCTTGCAGTTGACTAGCGAGTTCTTGCATTTCAGAGGGTGCAAGACGATAAGGCGATTTAGCCACAGGGTTTGCACCAGGAATTAAGTCAATCTTGAACTCAACTTCTCGCACGGGAGGTAACCCTTTAAGATCCTCGTGAAAAACCTCGGGAAAGTCCCGCACAACAGGAATGTCTTTCAACTCCTTACCCTTGGCTTTCGTATTAACTACATATGCCATGAAAGCCATGTAGTTTTTACTTAGGCACTTGCGGGCCTTGATGCAAGACATGAGTTTGAGTCTTTGGGATGATTTCTCCCTAAAGACCTTCAAAGTATCACCGGTCGGTAAAGGAATTCGGATACACTTCTCGAAGCATAGAATTTCCGCATGATGCTTTGCTAACCAATCCATACCAATGATAACATCAAAGCTTCCCAATTGCATAGGAATAAGGTCGACGAAGAACTCGTGCTCGTTAAGGCTTAAGGTGCAGTCACGTATTACGACGCCAACGACGATAGATTTTCCATCGGCGACCTCGACCGTGAAAGACCTTTCCAGATTAACTCGCAGTTTAGAAAGTATAGGCTCGAATTCCATGGACACGAAACTCCTATCGGCACCCGAATCAAACAATACGGAAGCATAATAACTATTTACAAGATACATACCTGTTTGGTAACAACCTATTATCGGTATGATGAACATAGATAGAAACTTTTATAAGGTAAGAAATGATTTAAAAGGAGTTCAACGACGTACCATTCACCACGTCGTTGTTGGCTTGAGCTTGGTTGGCATTGATGTTGAAAGCCCTTCCACGAGCCGGTGGCACAGTTCCCGCATTGCGAGGACATTGCGGACGAATATGACCAGGCTCGCCACAGTTATAGCAGGCTCGGTTGGTAAGCATGGCAGTGTTGTTTGGTGCACGAAGGCAAGTAGTTACCAAGTGTCCATACTTCCCACACAATGAGCAGACTCGGCATGGAATGTTGCTTGAATGATGGTACTTGCACGTGTTACACATTGGATGTGGACCAGCATAAGCTTTAGCCATGGGAGCTTGATTCGCAACCACCATTTGATTTTTAGGAGCATTTGGGGCGGTCACAGCGTAGTTGCATGTCAGGGTGAACTTACGCTTCTTGTTTTGAGAAGATGACTCGGCCCTTACCTCCTTTGTTGCCTCGGGTGTCACCTTCGTAGTGGACCTGGAACCTTTGCCGACATAGTGTTAGCTCTTATATGATTCTCGGTGAGCTGTGCAGTTATAGTTATCTCCTCCTCCAAAGTTGTGGGCCTACTACCCACCACGGCATCTTGAATTTGAGGTGGCACCCCCTTGATAAATTTCTCAATGTTACGGGGCATGGTGTCTACCATGTGTGGTAGGAGCATACTCAACTCATGATGCCGGGTGGAATAAGCCAAGTGATTCCCACAATCTTGTTTGAGGTTCCAAAACTCCTCCTCTAGCTTTTGCAACTCGCTCCTCGGGTAGAACTTTTGGATCATGATATCTTTAAATTCTTCCCAGGGCAACACCATTGCAACCTCAGTTCCACGGTTTCTCTTTTCACTATTCCATCATGTTAGTGCTCGTTGTTGAAGAACACTTGTGGCATAGCGAACCTTGAACTCGTCGGGGCACTCGCTAACAATGAATGTGTTCTCCATACTTTCAAACCACTCGAGAAGTCCAGTGGCTCCTTCTTTTCCACTAAAGCTAGTGGGTTTACATGATTTGAAGTGTTTGAAGGTGCAAGTACGATTGTTCCCATTTTGGTTGTTGTTATTCTCTCCATGACCATTTCCATTGTTGCTGGAGTTGTTCATTAAAGTGCTATTGAGTTCAGCAACCATGGTGGGGATGACAACAGCCATTTGTCGGGCAATCATGGCAGCTAGCTTATGGTTAGAACTTTCACGCTTTCCATGGTGACGAGAGATGCTGGATATACAAAAAAATGAGTTAGTTACAGGAGTGAGGATAACAAAGGATAGTGGTTTAAACAAAGATAAGCTAAGGGTTGTAAGGTACACAGAATGATTCCATTTGGTAACGCATTACCATTTGGAAACGTTGACACGTCAAAGTGAATTGACCCATTTACCTTAGAAATTGTGTATATTGACCATAGTTTATCACTCATCCCAGAAATCCCCAGGTAAGCATAACTAGTCCCGTAGGATTTATGCGATATGCTTGCCTTAGCCCGATGGCCTTTTGCCAGGAAATCCAGGATACAGGTGTCTATGTGTCACACAATATTTCTTAGGTTCATGGAATGAAAACCTTGATGAGATTTATATAGATTAGACATAGCGTCTAAAGATCCAAATCATAAGCATAAGCATAAGTTTCCACGTGTTGACGAGAATAAGATTAAGAGATTTCATGTTCGGGGAGAGTCAAAGAGTCAAAGTTAAGTTTAGGGAGACAAGTAAAAATGTTTAGGCAATCCTATGCTAAGGCATCAAATTGCACATAAGAGGGCATAGCATTATGTAACATGCAAACTATATAATTTACAGGATAGAATCACAATTCTATAAGGTTCATGCATACTATAGTCTAGGTCACCATTTCTAATAACCTAGATCCCTATAGTTATGGGCTCTGATACCAATCTGTCACACCCCAACCTTGACGGCGGAAACGTCGAAGAGTGAGAGTTAAGATCGTTCACAACCACATAACGCTATTAATATTCCCAAATATATATATTAATCATAAAATCTAATTGTACCATTACAATCATAAGTCTCAAAAAAATTAAAAGCATAACATAAGATGTAACAAGAAATTTTATTTCATTTATTTATCTAGGTCTATTCCTAGATGTGTAAGCTTTAGAAAGTAGAAATTAATCTTGAGTATTTCCTGAAACATGTTAAAAATAAAAATGTCAACATAATGTTGGTGAGATTTCCATAGTTTGCAATACATAGATATATAAAAGATTGCAATTCATGTTGTAATTTAGAGAACAAAGTAAACTAGGGATGTAAGATGGAATGCACAATCAAACCTCGACAAAGTTTTACAAGTCTCAAACGTTTACAAGAATATACGATTAGCTAAGTGTACTTGGATTAAGCAAGCAGGCTTGTCTGGCCCATAGATCTATGATTTCGCTAGGCTAGCAATAGTTAATGATTGTACATATATTCGACATTACATGGTAGTCACAAAGTTCAACTAACCACAACATACAAGTAAATTGCCATAAGTTTACAAGAATCAAACGTTTACAAGTGCAAAGTTTATAGAGTAACATGTTTCACCCCAAAGTGTGAAAATATGAAAAAGGGATATAGAAATACTCACATGAAATAAATAAGATGATAGTAAGAAATTAACGATGCTCCAACGATTCCTTTTTACAAGATACCTAACGTATATATGTTCCAAGGTTAAGTTTAAAGGTAAAATTAACGAGTAAACGTGAACTTGGGTTACAATTTGAATTTGGGGATTTAAATAATTAAATAAAATAATGAATCATTTACGTTTTGGTTTAATAAAGATGGTATAAATCAATTAAGACCAAGAATATATTAAAATGATTCAATAATTTAATTTATTGATTTGATAAAAACTAAGTATAGTGTGTGAACAGAAATGATTAATTTAATAATTAGTTATTTAAAACTCGATAAAGGTGATTAATTGCATACTTATTAAATGATTTTAAAATTATTTAAAATCATTTTATAGAGTTTTAAACTTTTTAAATGCTTTATTATAAAAGTCTTATAATATCAAGACTCTAAAATAAAAGTAAAGTATAATATTTAGTATCAAGCTTTTATATGATTATATGATTTATTATCAAGACTTTAAAATAACATATAATATAGAGTGATATTGTTTTATAAGTTTCAAAAACTCAAATAAAATTTTAAGGAATAACATTATTGACTAATTATATATAACATGTTTAGATGTATAAATGAATAATTAATTATTTAAATAACTATTTAAATAACTATTTAAATAATTATGTATTTAAAACATGTAGGTTTATAATGTTTAAAATAATCTACATTTAAACCAATATAGATTTATAACATTTAAATAATATTTTTATAATCCTTGTTATCCGTAAATAAGTAATAAGTTTTTAATTCATTTAAAATTATTTAAAATTCTCTAAAATGCTTTAGTTAACAAAATAATTTTTATTTTAATTAAGTGATATATTAAGAATTTATGAAGTTTAAAATGATAAAAAAAATAGAAATAAATAACCTGCGGGTGCCCGGGTTCAAACCCGGGACCCCATGTGTGTAGTGGATGTATGTTACCGGTGGGCTATAGGCCTCAAGTTTGTTAAAATCCTAGTTATAAAGTTTAAAAACACTCATTTACAAAAACCCCCAATTTCATAAGAACCCTAAAACGATTTTGATCTAATTGACCATCCAAACGATGTTTTTAACGAAATCATTCATGGGCTTCTGATCCTAAAATGAAACCGAGTGTGTACATGCTCTCAATTACCTGGATTGAGATTGAATGGGGATGAACTGAGGAGAAGTGCATTCGCAACTATTCTTGATTTTGAATTCGTTGTGTATGCAATTGTTTCGTGCAACTGAAAGTTCTAGGAGTTCAGGAAACCAAATTAGAGTAAAAGCCCTCTAATTTATAGGTTCAATTCGTTCGATTTGATACCCAACAGCTGCAACGTTCGAACCGAAAGTCACAGATCGAATTAAATCGTTTAATTGTTGTTGCAGGTGCAATCAATCATCGCATTTAGTTTGTGGCAATTAAAGGAACGTTTCTAGTCGTTTGATTGTGTTGTTTTTATGGTTTTGATAAAAACTGATGTGAATATTGATGTGCAATCAGTTTCAAGATCAAAGAATCTTAAAACCGCTTTGAAGCTCAAATTAACACGTAAACGCAGGTTCGAATTTGCATTACGAATGATTAGGTGTAATTTGGGGTCACAACTGATGCCTAAATCCCGGTAATTAACCTTGCCGGAGCCGCGACCGGCGGTGGCCGCCGGCCGGAAAAACGCGAAAGGGAAAGGGGGTGGGGTTTGGGATTTATAAATTACATATTTAGTTCCTTCAGTTTGGTTTTTATTAATTTATGCTCAAAACTACATTTAGAGTTTATTAATTTGACAAAACATCCCCCTAACTTCCTTGATTTAAGTTTTAACTCATTTACAACTTATTACTTATATAAGTTTTATTAGTTATTATTTCTATTATTATTATTAATAATAATATTATTAATAACATAATATTATTACTACAATAAAAATATTATTATTATTATTATTATATTATTATCATATTTATTATGATTTTTATTTATTTTATAATCTATTAGAAATGTTATTATGTTCAATTTAATAGATAAACTATAATCTTTTTACATTAAAGAATTAAGACTAACTAAGAGATAAACACAAATAGCTCACAGGTTTCATGAAAAGCATTAATAGTCCTTACAAGAATAAATGAGGTTAACTATTAGATAACCAAAAATGCATGATGTTACAAAAACCGGGGTCTAGAACTCACTGGTGCAACTTGGGTGTTTCTTCCTTCTAACCCACTTGCAAATGAGTTCAAACACCTAAAAACACCACCAAACACACACACCGAGCACACACACAAACACATAAACACATAAGCATATAACCAGGATAAAACCCGTCATAAATACTTAAAAACCTTGAATTCTTACCTTGAATTCACTTTCTCTTCTTCTTCTTTTCTTCAACCGAGAGTTCTTCTCTCTTCTCTCTCTCTCTCTCTCTCTCTCTCTCTCTCTCCAAAACCGAAGTGAAAGTGATGTGAAAAGAGGGTGGGCGGCCATGCCCACCTTTACACCAACTTTTCAAAGATTTTTTCCTTTTGGACACTTTAGTCCCTCCACTTGGACTTTATTGCTTTTCTTTCTTTTATTCTTCATTCTTGTCTTTTTTAAAATAACCGGGTGTTACAAGTCCACCCCCCTTATATAGGTTTCGTCCCCGAAACCGGTTATTCCTCAAACAGACGAGGATAATGCTGCCTCATCTCCTCCTCACTTTCCCATGTAGATTCGGATCCCTTCCTGTGCTTCCACTGTACACGCACAAGAGAGACCACTTTATTCCTCAGTCTCTTCTCTTTATGATCGATGATTTTCATCGGTTGCTCCACATAATTGAGCCTTTCGTCTACTTTGATATCTTCTGGTGGAACATTCATGTCTTCATCAGCTAAACACTTTCTCAGATGAGATACATGGAATGTCGGGTGAATCCCACTTAACTCATCTGGTAATTCCAACCTATAGGCCACCTCTCCTACTCGAGCAATGATTCAGAAAGGACCTATATATCTTGGGCTCAACTTGCATCGCTTCCCGAATCGGATAATACCCTTCCAAGGTGAGACTTTCAACATAACCCGGTCACCCACCTGGAACTCGATCGGTCTGCATTGTTTATCGGCATACGACTTCTGCCTATCTTTAGCTGCCTTTATGAAGGCTTGAATCTTCTCAAGCTTCTCGGTCGTAACCTCAATAACCTCGACACCTCCTAATTCTTTCTGCCCAATGTCTCCCCAACATACGGGCGTTCTACATCTTCTACCATATAACATCTCGTATGGTGGCATGCCAATACTGGCATGATAACTGTTGTTGTACGAGAATTCAGCTAACGGTAAGTGGTCATCCCAACTTCCCCCAAAATCAATCACACCTGCCCAAAGCATGTCTTCCAGTGTTTGAATGGTCCTTTCTGACTGACCATCAGTTTGGGGATGATAAGCCGTGCTAATATGTAACCTCGTCCACATGGCATCGTGGAATTTCTTATAGAATTTAGAGGTAAACCGGGTCTCACGATCAGACACAATGGACATCGGCACACCATGACGAGTTACAATCTCCTTGATGAACAGGTCAGCCAACCTCTCGGATAAATATGTCTCGCGGATCGGTAGGAAGTGGGCACTCTTCGTCAAACGGTCAACAATCACCCATATGGCGTCGTCCCCTTCGGAGTACGTGGTAGCTTCGTAATGAAATCCATGGTGATGTGCTCCTACTTCCATTCCAGTATATCCAAAGGTTGGATCCTCCCATACGGCTTTTGATGCTCGACCTTCACTTGCAAACAAGTAAGGCACTTACTCACATACCCCACCACATCGCGCTTCATACCCGGCCACCAATAATCCTTTTTCATATCTTGATATATTTTTGTGGCACCAGGGTGGATAGAGTATCGAGTTTTGTGGGCTTCATCCATTATCTTCACCCGTAGATCCCCAAACGAGGAATCCACACTCGTCCTAATCGGGTTTTAACACCGAGTGTGTTTTCACCCAATTCCCCAACCAGACCTCTCATCCTTTCAGAGTTAAGATGATCTTCTTTTAATGCCTCATCTTAAAACTCTTTGATTTGCTTCATTGCATCAAAGGTCATGATCAGTTGATATGCTTTCACCCGAATTGACTCGGGCCTCTCCTTTCGGCTAAGGGCATCAGCCACCACGTTGCTTTGCCCGGATGGTAATGGATCTCGCAATCATAATCCTTTATAAGCTCCAACCATCGTCTCTGCCTCATGTTCAGATCCTTCTGCTCGAAGTACTTCAAGCTCTTGTGGTTAGTGAAAATGGTGCACTTCGTCCTGTACAGATAGTGCCTCTAAATCTTTAGTGCAAAGACCACCGCTTCTAATTCCAGATCATGAGTAGGATAGTTAACCTCATGCACCTTCAGTTGTCGGGATGCATAGGCTATCACCTTACCACGCTGCATCAACACACAACCCAACCCCGAGTAAGAAGCATCTGAATACACCACCAAATTCTTGCTTCCTTCGAGTAATGATAAGACAAGGGCTTGGGTCAGTCTGGTCTTTAACTCCACAAAAGCCCTTTCTTGCTCTTCACCCCACACGAACTTTACATCCTTACGGGTCAGCTTAGTCAACGGGGAGGCTATCTTGGAGAAGTCCTGAATGAACCTTCGATAATATCCCGCTAACCCCAAGAAACAACGAATCTCGGATGGCGTTGTTGGAGACTTCTATTGCATCACAGCCTCCACCTTAGCAGGGTCTACCATAATCCCCTCGGGATTTACCACGTGACCTAAGAATTGAACTTCGCACAACCAGAACACGCACTTGGAGAATTTGGCATACAACTTCTCCCTTCTTAAGGTCTCCAACACCTCCCGGATATGTCCAGCATGCCCTTCTTTGCTCTTCGAGTAGATCAGGATATCATCAATGAACACAATCACTAATCTATCCAACATCGGCCGACACACTCTATTCATCAAGTCCATAAAAGCAGCTGGTGCATTGGTCAGACCAAATGACATCACGAGGAATTTATAGTGACCGTAGCGCGTGCGAAAAGCTATTTTAGGGATATCCTGCTCCTTCACCTTCAGCTGATGGTAACCAGATGGAAGATCTATCCTTGAAAACCAACTGGCACCCTGAAGCTGATCAAACAAATCCTCAATCCTCGATAAGGGGTATCGGTTCTTCACTGTCAGCTTGTTTAGTTCACGGTAGTCGATGCACATCCTCATACTACCGTATTTCTTCTTCACAAACAGGACCGGAGCACCCCAGGGAGAGATACTCAGTCTAATGAACCCCTTATCGAGCAGCTCTTGCAACTGCTCCATCATCTTTTTCATTTCTGTCGGAGCTAACCGATACGGTGCTTTGGCAACGGGTTGAGCACCGGGTATCAAATCAATTTGGAACTCAATCTCACGATCTGGTGGCACGCTGGGTAAGTCTTCTGGGAATACGTCCGGAAAGTCGCACACCACTGGTACCTCAGATAATTGCAGCACCGACGCATCCACATCTTTTACATAGGCCAAGTAGGCACTACATCCACATTTCATTCACTTCCCCGCCACCGCCATCGAAGTCATCTTCGGGAGCGTAGTAACGCGATCTCCATAAATCATAACCAAACTCCCATCGGACGCAACTAATCGAATCATCTTCTTGCGACATACGATGTTTGCTTCATAGGTTGCTACCCAGTCCATCCCTAGTACTACATCAAATCCACCTAGGGGCACCACGTGTAACCTAGCAGCAAACCTATGACCTTCTAATTCTATAGCACAGTCCTCTATCACATCAGTAATTCTAGTGGACTTACCAATAGCAGTTTCTACATCGAACGGTTCACGGACATTTCTACTACTAACAAGCAACTTAGCACAGAAAGCAGCAGAGATAAAACTTTTTACTAGCATCAGAATCAAATAACACCGAGGCTAAATTTTGGTTTACTAGAAACGTACCTGACACAACATCGGGGTCCATCCTAGCTTCCTCCGACCTTCTTCACTCCCGAACCTTCCGCCCTCGGCTTGTTGCAGTCCCTGCTCACGTGACCTTCTTCACCACAAGAATAACACCTCCCCATACCGCAGTTCTTCGCCACATGTTCGGTCCTTCCACATCGAAAACAGACATTGCTCCCCAATCTACATTCCCCGGGGTGCCTGCGTCCACACTTGTCACACCTTTTCGACCCTGCAATTCTAGTCGTCATCATTGCGCCAAAACTCTCGTCCCTTGGCTTCTTACAGTCTCTAGTGATGTGGCCAGGCTTACCACACCTGAAGCATACATTCATTCCCATCCTGCACTCACCGGTATGCTCCCTTCCACATCTGCCACACTTCCTTGTCTCCGCACCGGATGAAGCTACACGCCGGTTATCCGTCCTGGAAACCTTTTTATATGGGGTGTAACCCCCACGTTCAACCCACTTTCCGTTGCAGTTCTTATCATTGCTACCCTTCTTGTTCACTTTAATCACGGTCGTCTCCTTCACCGCCCTATGTCACATCCCGGCGGAAGCGTGAAATACTTAGGGAGTGACTTGATTGTTCAGAACACATTGTCAGATACTAATTAATAAACAACACATAAACATACATAATTCATAACATAATATTAAAGTTAGGATTACATAAAATCATCATAGACAAAATTTGAAATTACATAATCCTATTACATCATAAAGTTTTAACAACTACATCTTCAGAGACGATGGAAATGAGCATCCACCGACACACTGAAGTCATACAGGTTCACAGTTAGGTTCACACAAACTTTTCCTACAACTTCACCCCAGCCATTAAAAACATCAAAGGAGAACGTTAGGTTGTTAGTCATGATGAATTCCTGAAAAAGCATACCAAAAATAGTCAACACAAAGTTGGTGAGCTTCACAGGTTTATTAAACAGATAATATTGATGTATTATATATACAACCAAACCTTACATAGTAATCAGATTATCCATATCTGTCATATCATATTCTCATAAATCAGATAACATAGCATTATAACACTCATTCTGTTAATGCAGGAGATATCTCCTAAGTAGCGCTACCAATGTTATCTAACGGTTCCACATCCGAACTAATGGTTGTAACATAAATTTCAGTAATAATACATCAATTCATAAATTAGTATGCTTTTTCCCCAAAATTTGATAAAAACAAAATGGGCCATGAAACTCACCTTTATTCCAAGTAGTAACCTATAAACAAAAGAATTTTATAGTTTAGAAAACTTAACTATTTTCTTCAAAATTTTCAGTACCTCAATAGATGTTGAAATTTTTATAACAAATAGGTTTATTAATCTGGAATATCACGTTAATTTCTTATTTACAAGAAATTTATAGATTATTTTCTATAATTGTTATAAAGTCATCATAAATTTCCAAAAATAGTTTCCGTAGTCCATAAATTCCCAAAATTTTACAGAGGATTCATCATAATAATTAGAACTTCTTATAAATTATCAAAGTCTAACACATAACAGATTAGTTTCTGTAATTTTTGCAATAATCCCATTTCTTCACAAAAATAGTTATATAGCTCCAAAAATTATTAAATTTATACATTCTGTAGGTTTGGATTTATCAATTTATCCATGATTTTCTCAGATTTTATTATGCTAATTAAGTATTTATTTTGATTTTTCTACTGCAGAACATGTAAAAATTCATATTTCAGTTAATACTTTGAGTTAGGTTACGAGATTTTTCCAGTGGATTCTAAAATTCATAATGATCAGTATATAATTTTTCCATATATTACTAGGATCGGTTCGTCCGATATAATTTTTCCTCTTAAATACTTAAATAATTTATATAAATTAATTTACTTATGAATTTAGCATCAAAATTTACAGAATTATATTTCCCAATATTCCTATCATATTTTCAATGTTTGTTCCCACAATCATAATCGTTAATATGCAGAACTGATTTTTAATAAATTATAACTAGATTTTTAACCCTTTTGTTGATAATTTCTTGCTAAAACTTGATTTTTAAGTTTTGTTTTCATGTTTCCAGATTCTTAAAAATCTTCCTTTTTGTCCGAAAAACAAGTTTGATGTTTAAACAAAATTTGAGTGTTAAATCAAAAGGGTTAGTCACATGTGTTTATTTAAACACATGTTTGTTTTTGTAATTTTAATCAAGTAGGGTGTTAGAGTTAGAACCTTGATGTTTGACAAAAGAAAAATGTGAAAAGAAGATGAGGATGATCTAAGCTTGCTTGGTTTTGATGTTCTTGATAGTCTTTCGAGAGATGGTGCTTAGATTTGGATGTTGCGTGCTTGTAACCGAGAGTGTGACTAGTAGTTGATTAGGTGGAGTAGGTGATGTTATTTGGTTGAAGAGGTGATGATCGAGAGGATGGAGGAATTGGTTTGTGGCTTACGGTAATGTTGTTTGGGAATGAATAGTAATGGTTTTGGTTTTTAGAAAAGATGGTGGATGTGCAAGTCTTCGGCCGAGAATGGATATAAAGAGGGTTCTCATGATTATCTAGATGGTGAGGTGTTCATGGTAGCTTTGCTTAGTCATAGCTATGTGGCGGTGATTGCTCAAGTTGTGTTTCAACCGAGAATCTTGCAAAAGAGTTACAATCGGTTGCCATTAAAGAGGTTCATCATTACCCCTAAGATGCTAGACTCTTAAGGTGGCATGCATACACCTATGCTTCGTGTCTTGGAGAGTTAGGTGGCGGGGTGAGGTGTCCCATCCGAATTGAGGTGTTAATCCTCTCTTAAGTCGGGTGTTTTAAGGGTTAATGAACCGATTCTTAATCTTAACGATACTTTGATTGGGTTTTAAGTGTAAAAGTTTAGGTTTGTTTTGATGTTAAGTTCTCTTGGTGTTAACTTATGTTTATGGTGTTTGGTTGTGTTTTGGTTTGTTTGATGTTGTTTGTGGATGTATCTTAATCATATATGGTTCAATATCAAAGAATTGTTGTTTTTGAATACATGCATACGTAGATTATACATGCATGCAATCATGCATACGTGCAACGCATAGTATATGCATATAAACACATAGTACACACATGTATTTAACAAGAGATGGCATATGCATGAGTAAAACATATATAATATACATGTGTATATGTTTCTTAACAAAGATCGTACATGCATACGTAAAAAGGTATGCATGCGACCCTGCGTACGTATACTTGTATATATATACAAGTGAACAATATACTTATGTAAACAAAATGAAAGCATGCATACGTTTATGCAAATATATATATATATATATATATATATTAACCTAGGTGTGGCTTAAGTTATATGAATGAATCTTGTGTATAATATTTCTTAATCTAGGGTTGTCACACCCTAATTATCTCAATCACCATACACGGGCGAATCGTCTGCATGGCCCGTTGAACTCCCTCGACAACAGCCTCTTTCAATATGGTCCTCAGACTAGCACTATCATCACCGGCTTCCAGGTGATGGATCTCGGACTCTTTGAGTGCTACCTCAGCAGCCCTAGCCATACTTCTTGTGACACGCGGTCCAGCACCACGTCCACCACAACCTTCTCCTGACGAAACCTTCGAAGGTCTACCACCGACCATCCTCTAACACGCTATAAGATTCAAACACTAACGCGATCATTCAAGGGAATAGCTCAGTTTATGTCAAGTATAGTAAGTCCCTAATTACAGTGGCCAATTGTGATTAGCCACTTACTTTACTCTTCATACCCCAAGCAATTCCTATCCTGACCTAATCAGTATCTAAATCTACTAAGAGCACATAAATCAAATAGCATGCGCACATAATACCGGTTATCATTAAAAAAAGACATACCTAATGGCACGTAGCTACTCGGGCTGACATCCCTCCATTTGTCCTATTTTCAGTTTAAGTTTAGGTTTTAAAATTTTTATTTAACCCAATTCTCTTAAACTTTGGCTTTGATACCAACTTGTAAAGCCCCATTCCCGGAGACCTCACAGTTGGTCAATCATAGCAGCTAAACACATTAAACATTATAATTATACAAACTTAAGCAGCGGAAATAATTAATCAAAAACCATTCATTTCATTTAAAACATTGTTGTTGAGCAATACATCATCGTTTAACTGATTACAAAAGAATTGTTTTACTGCATTACAAAACAACAGCAACATAAAATACGAATGGATGTCAGTCTTTCCCTGCCGAGTAGCTTCACCCTCGTGTCATCCTCAGCAATAATTACCTGCCAACTGAAAATGTATAAAAGTCAGCGTTGCTGAGTGAGTTCTAGTTTTAAAAGTAATAAAATACTTTCTGTATGTTGTATAAGAAAATACTCTTTCTATGAAATACAACTCTTTACTTTGTATGCGACCATGCATTAACTATATGAACAAATATTGTTCGTTCTCTTTACTGTATGCCTTGTATGTTCTGTAATCTTTTATCTTTATCTTTCACTTTCTGTATGGACCAATGAGCAATAACCCATATTGTATGCGCGGTGGAAAACGGGTGATGGGCCATCTATATCCCTCAAAAGGGTTCTGTTTACTGTATTCAAGGCCGACCCAATCACCCATGGCACGCTGCAAAGGTCCTGCCAATCTTAATTGACTGGCCCCGTGTCACATCCCGGCGGAAGCGTGAAATACTTAGGGAGTGACTCGATTGTTCAGAACTCATTGTCAAATATTAATTAATAAACAACACATAATCATACATATTTCATAACATAATATTAAGGTTAGGATTACATAAAATCATAATAGTCAAAATTTAAAATTACATAATCCTATTACATTATAAAGTTTTAACAACTACATCTTCAGAGACGATGGAAGTGAGCATCCACCGACACACTGAAGTCATACAGGTTCACAGTTAGGTTCACACAAACTTTTCCTACAACTTCACCCCAGCCATTAAAAACATCAAAGGAGAACGTTAGGTTGTTAGTCATGATGAATTCCTGAAAAAGCATATCAAAAATAGTCAACACAAAGTTGGTGAGCTTCATAGGTTTATTAAACAGATAATATTGATGCATTATATATACAACCAAACCTTACATAGTAATCAGATTATCCATATCTGTTATATTATATTCTCATAAATCAGATAACATAGCATTATAACACTCATTCTGTTAATGCAGGAGATATCTCCTAAGTAGCGCTACCAATGTTATCTAACGGTTCCACATCCGAACTAATGGTTGTAACATAAATTTCAGTAATAATGCACCAATTCATAAATTAGTATGCTTTTTCCCCAAAACTTAATAAAAACAAAATGGGCCATGAAACTCACCTTTACTCCAAGTAGTAACCTATAAACAAAAGAATTTTATAGTTTAGAAAACTTAACTATTTTCTTCAAAATTTTCAGTACCTCAATAGATTTTGAAATTTTTATAACAAATAGGTTTATTAATCTGGGATATCACGTTAATTTCTTATTTTCAAGAAATTTACAGATTATTTTCTATAATGTTATAAAGTCATCATAAATTGCCAAAAATAGTTTCGTAGTCCATAAATTCCTAAAATTTTACAGAGGGTTCATCATAATAATTTGAACTTCTTATAAATTTATCAAAGTCTTACACATAACAGATTAGTTTCTGTAATTATTACAATAATCCCAATTCTTCACAAAAATAGCTATATAACTCCAAAAATTATTAAATTTATACATTCTGCAGTTTTGGATTTATCAATTTATCTATGATTTTCTCAGATTTTATTATGCTATATAAGTATTTATTCTGATTTTTCTACTACAGAACATATAAAAATTCATATTTCAATTATAACAAAGGAATAAATTCTGAAATAATTCCAGGGACCTTAGTACTCCATAAGGATCATTTGGTGAATTTATTAGAATTCTATGGAATTTATTTATATTTATTGCTTATTTCTAGATTATGTCTTTCTTTAAAAATTTGGAACAATGTTTGTTCCCACAATCTTTATATGCCTTTATGATGTAAAAATTCCTTGTAATATGTTCACATATAATGCTTTTGATTATATGTGTTGTTTGAACACTTATATCATACACATATATCTATATGTTGACATACAAGTTTAGCTTAGGAATTTGATACCTTTGGTTGTTATTAACTTATGAAACCGAGAGATATGCTTGTTACAAGAACTAAGTACACGATGGTGGTGGTGATAGCTATAGGTGATGGTTTGTGATGTTGGTGTTTCAAAGATAAAACCCGAGGACTTTCGGTTGAGGTGGTGGTGTGTGTACCTTGTCCTAGGAAGAGTGAAAGATCAAGGTGGTGGTGTGTAGTGTTCGGGAGGTGATGGTGACCGAGTGTAGAGATGATGGTAGTGGTGTGCGATCGAGGGGTGATCGAATGGGGATGGATTTGTGGTTTGGATAGCCGAGAGCTTTGGTGTGTTCCTATAGTTCCTTCGGCCGAGTTTCATTAAATAGTGGAGTTAGTCATCATTAGATCTACTCCTAGAGTTGTGTGGTGGAACTTAGGATTGCTTAGTTGATTCTTAGGATGAGAGGTGGCAGTTTGTAGACACTCTTGGTGTCACAATGAAGCTAGGTGTCAAGGGAGTGTTGCATGAGTCACCAAGTAATGATTAGAAGACTTAACAAATGGTTTTAATCGGTGATCATGAGTGCTAATGATCCGGTTCTTAATCTTGGATGGTACTTTGGTTTGAGGTTTAGGCGTAAAGATTTGTTTAGGTTTATTTGATGTTAAGTTCTCTTGGTGTTAACTTGTGTTTAGGATGTTGGTTGAGTTATATTTTGGTTGTTTGATGTTGTTTGGTTAATGTATCTTGATCATATATTGTTCAATATCAAAGGGTTGTTGCTTTTGAATACATGCACACGTAAATGCAACCATGCATACGTGCAACATTCATATTCACATAAACATATATAATATACATGTGTATATGTTTCTTAGCAAAGATGGTTCATGCATACGTAAAAAGGTTTGCATGTGACCATGCGTACGTTATACTTGTATATATATACAAGTGAACAATATATTTTTGTAAACATAAATGAAAGCATGCGTATGTTTATGCATGTAATAAAATATATATATTAACCTAGGTGTGGCTTAATAAATGAACTTAGTGTATAAAATTTCTTAATCTAGGGTTGTCACACCCCGTGTGCATTGTAGGGTAGCTAACCCGCAACACGGTTGAGCTAACGACAACATGGTCGTGTAACTCCTGTAAGCTTGCAAGACTTGTTAACATTTTATTAATGTTCCACTTCTCTTCTTTATTGCGCTTTATTATTACAGTATACTTTACGTTACGATAATAAAGATACCACGTAAAGTCACACACTATAAGTAATGATAATAATAGCAATAATAATAATAAGGAACAATCATAAGACAATCATAATCATGCATGAAACCCATCATTAATAAGCCCTGGTCAAACCTCGGTCAAAACCCTAAAAGCACAGACTTCCAAAAATTATGTAATAATTTCTAAGTGTTTAGGTGCTTTGACACTATTTGGGCGCATGAGCCCTGTTTGGGCGTTTCATCACTATGTAGGCGCATCAGCCAACACTTAATCATTTTAACACTTAGGCGCATGAACTATTCAGGCACATGGACTATTCAGGCGTATGAACACTTAGGCGCATGGGTTATTCGGACGCATGGACACTTAGGCGCATGGGCCACTTGGGCGCATGGGCCACTTGGGCGCATGGGCACTATTCGGGTGCATGGACCTACACTTAGTCATCCGGCTAATATTTCTAGGCGCATGGACCACTATTCAGGCGCATGGGCTATACTTAAACATTTCTAAGGCAATTTTAGGCGCATGGGCTACTGTTCAGGCGCATGGGTTACACTTAAATTCTTCTAAGGCATTCCCAGGCGCATGAGCCGTATCTAGGCGTATGAACCTTCTGTGTAACATGTTTCTAGGATGATTTCGAACCCATTCATCATACCTATTTGTTCTAAGCTTACCAGGGCTATTCTAAACATGAACAACCTATAATTCAAGAATCATCATCCAAACTATGGGTATACATACATAAACATTGTAAAATCATTTTAATACATTTTCAGCCCCAAAGAGAGTTTAAAACAAGTAAAAACCGGGGTCTAGAACTCACCTTGTGCAACTTGGGTGTTTCTTCCTTCTAACCCGCTTGCAAATGAGTTCAAACACCTAAAAACACCACCAAACACACACACCCAAGCACATACACAAACACATAAGCACATAAGCATATAACCGGGATAAAACCCGTCATAAATACTTAAAAACCTTGAATTCTTACCTTGAATTCACTTTTTCTTCTTCTTCTTTTCTTCAACCGAGAGTTCTTCTCTCTTCCTTTCTCTCTTTCTCCAAAACCGAAGTGAAAGTGATGTGAAAAGAGGGTGGGCGGCCATGCCCACCTTTACACCAACTTTTCAAAGATTTTGTCCTTTTGGACACTTTTAGTCCCTCTACTTGGACTTTATTGCTTTTCTTTCTTTTATTCTTCATTTCTTGTTTTTTTTAAAATAACCGGGTGTTACAATTTTACACCTTTTAGGGTGAAACATGTTAACTTTATAAATTTACACTTGTAAACATCTTGATACTTGTAAATGCACATGCAATTTATCTTTACCTTTTTGTTATGGTTATTGCTATTATTGTGAGTATTATATGAGATACATTATATGTTGACAATCATTAACTATTGCTAGTCTAGTGACATCATAAATCTATGGGCCTGACAAGCCTATTTGGTGCTAAAGCCGATGTATTGCCGGCTCCTGATGACATATGACTTGTTTATCATAGGAACCAAGTACATTTAGCTAATCGTTATAAACTTGTAAACTTATTTTTGGTCAAGGTTTGATTGTAGCTATATGTGTTTTATAAACTTACATAATTCATAACCATTGACATGAATTGCTACTTGTAAATCTTATATATATATATGTATGTATATATATACATATATATGTATGTTTAACCCATAAAAACTCATCAACTTTCAAAGTTGACCCTTTATTTTTAACATGTTTTAGGATTGCTACTTGAAAAAATTCTTCTTACTCATATAGGACTTGGACTTAGTTAAATAAATATCTTATGTTATTGTTCAAATCTTTGTTGTATTGTAATGACTTAATTGTCTAGCTTATTCAATGAAAGATGGCATTTTATATTATTTTAACTTATTAACTTCCATGAGCTATGAACAATCATTTTACATTTGTCCGCCTTGATATTTCGCCGTTGGTCAGATGTGACAGATAGCATGTACTCAAAGTCATCGACTAAGCAACGGTCAAAACATAAGAGCCCTACAAAATGTCAGGGTTCTATTCATGATTGTTCCATGAATCAAAGCAACATAACAACACTTTAATCATATCAAAAGAATAGCATCAGAAATTAAAACAACTCTCTGTTGACCTAGCTTAGTCAAAGCAACATAGAAACCCAAAACAAAGTAAGGGTTTTCATCCATTAAAACCAAACCATAAATCTCAACACCTCTCATATGAGTATAGTTTCACCGTCATCAAGGTAAACATAGTAACCTAAAGGACAAAACAAAGAAACTCAAAGACCATGACAAAGGAAATACTCTTCGATGGGAGAAATCATAGACAGAGGGAAGTAAGCAAGTGGTGATAGTGAAAAAGAAACAAAACATCATCGGCGTAGTAGACAACCAGAACCGGCGGTAGCCAGACTCCGGTCTTCTCTCTACCCAAAGTGTTACCATGTTTATCTCTCTACCCAATCTGTATTCAATATGGAAATATAAAGAACTACAGTGATAATAAAGAAGGGCAAGTGGAACATGCAGGTATAAACATGATAGTATATTACACTTAAAGATGTGGTTCAATGATAATAAAGAACTAACAGTTTTTTATTATATAAAGAATTAATTATTATAATTTAATTGAAACTTACAATCATATATAAATTTTACCTATTATTTAAAAACATCTTGCATTTGGTATCATTTCTACCTGTATTCAATTAATTAATATTTCTTCATTCTTTAATGTCTTTTTCTTTTTTTACACTCACAATATAAAAGAAAATAAATGATCAATAAATACAAGTTTCTGAATACAAAAAGTAGAAAGTGATACTTTAAAATTCATCTTCACTTTTAAGGAATGAGATAAAGTGTCAATTTGATTAAAACCTTAATTATAAAGATGATGAATGAAATATAAATGTTGTTATACATATTGACTGTTGATAGATAGTGTAACGATGCATAAAAAGAGTAGACTGATTCTTTTAAGTGTTTGACAAACAATTCACAATAACTAATGTATTATTTGGTTGTCCGATAAAAAATCCAATTTCATTAGCTCATGAGACCCTGTTTATAACCAATAATATATTAGACGTCTAATCACCATTAACGTTATGTAAAAGATGTAAATAAACTATACACACACGCACACCTATGTTTTTTAATAAAAGAAAGAAGAAAAGAAAATATTTTTTTAATAATACTCCCTCGTAACTTTGCCTCCAAACTAGCTAGAAGGTAGTGATTTGCAAGAAACTAAAGCAATCGAATCGTAACCAAAATAACCGATATAACCAAACTAAAAAAACTGAATCCAACTAAAAAACAACTACCGATTTTTTCTATTTGGTTTTGGTTTTGCTTGTAGCCAAAACCGAAAAACCACACCGAAACCATACAACCAAACTTGTAATCTAGAGTGTATTCATACATTTATAAACATGATTAACAAATTAATTGTTTATTTTACTTATTATATTTGAAAATAATTGAATATTTATGCTTCACCAATAATCTTTAGACTTTTTATTTGAATTTGTGTATTAGTTAAGTACTTTTATTTATTTGTTTACTATTGTAATTTATAGATTGCAATTTATTTAAATGTCAAGTAATTTATAAGAATATTAATATTGACTAAATGATGTAACCTCAAAAGTTTCTGGTCTAATTTATTACTTCAAGCCAAATTTTGTTCAAAAATTTAAAGCTCACATGGTAAAACAAAAAAAATGAAACAAAACTAAAAACCCAAAAACAAAAAACTAAAAAAATCAAAACTAAACAGTTTTAAAAACTCAAAAAACAAAATACTATCATCTTTTTTGTTTTTAAGACCAAATTCAAAGCAAACCAACCCATACACACCCCTACTAGAAGGATGTAGAAAATAAAGTAAGATTTTTAATATTTTTACATAAACCTAAAAAGATATCCCAAGGCCAAATTATATTTTATATATATATATATGGGAGGCATCAAATGAGAACTATTTTTTTTGTAAGAATTCTAAGAACCAATCTCAACCACTAATTCTAAATAGCAAAATTGTAATTAACAAAAACATATTTAAAAAATTTATAAATAAAAAAATAGCATAAAAATAAAAAAATAAAAACACAAAAATGTTCCCCAAATTTTTGTATTTTATAAAAAAAATATAAAAAAATTTACAAAAAATAAAAAAAATTCCAGTTTTTTTAACAAAATTTGTTTTACACATGTGTAATATCGGATTTACACATGTGTAAATCCAGTACTACACATGTGTATAACTAGATTTACACATATGTAAACAACGGATGTATGATTTTTTTAGAAAAGTATATCAATATGGTAGGCGTTGGAAAGATAAAAAATACTGAATTTTATGGTGAATTTTTTTGAAAAAATGATGTCGTGAAAAAAAGTTACAAACGTTTAAAAAATAAGGGGGAAATGACATGTGATTTGCATGTGATAAAAAATGAGTGACTGAGATTGGTTTCTAGAGTTCTCACAAAAAAGTGGTTCTCATTTGAACCCTCACAAAAAACTCGTACATCCGTTGTTTACATATGTGTAAATCTAGTTATACACATGTGTAATACTGGATTTACACATGTGTAAATCTGATATTACACATGTGTAAAACGAATTTTTTTAAAAAAAAAGGAATTTTTTTATTTTTTATAAATTTTTTTATATTTTTATGAAAGAGGGAAAATTTGGGAAATATTTTGTTTTTTTATTTTTATGTTATTTTTTTATTTATAATTTTTTTAAATATTTTTTTATTAATTACAATTTCGCCATTAAGAACTAGTGGTTGAGATTGGTTTCTAGAGTGTGACAACCCTAGATTAAGAAATATTATACACAAGGATCATTCATATAACTTAAGCCACACCTAGGTTAATATATATATATATATATATATATATATATATTTTTGCATAAACGTATGCATGCTTTCATTTTGTTTACATAAGTATATTATTCACTTGTATATATATACAAGTATACGTACGCATGGTCGCATACATACCTTTTACGTGTGCATGAACCATCTTTGTTAAGAAACATATACACATGTATATTATCTATGTTTTACTCATGCATATGTCATCTCTTGTTAAAATATATGTGTGTATTATGTGTTTATATGTATATACTATGCGATGCACGTATGCATGATTGCATGCATATATATTTACGTGTGCATGTATTCATAAGCAACAAATTTTTGATATGGAACCATATATGATTAAGATACATCCATAAACAACATCAAAACACAACCCAACCAAACACCATAAGTACAAGTTAACACCAGAAAACTTGACATCAAAACAAATCTAAACCAATCCCTTACACCTAAACCTTGAACCAAAATACTATTTAAGATTAAGAACCGGTCCATTAACACTCTTAATTACCGATTAAACAAACTAAATTATTAGATAATCTTGTAATGATGGTGTGATGACTCACACACCTCTCCATTCGCCACCTAGCTATCGGGACACCAAGAACATTCACAAACCGCCACCTCCCAACCCTAATAAGCAAACTAAGCACTCCTAGTTACACCTAAGAAGTAGACCTCATGATGACAAGCTCCAATACTTAAAGGAGCGGCCGAAGGAACCATGAGAACACCAAAACTCTCGGCCAATCTAACCCCAACCATATACCCATCCCTATTCGGTCACCTCTCGACCGCACACTGCTACCATCATCTCTACTCTCGGTCACCATCACCTCCCGAACACCACACACCACCACCTTGATCTTTTACTCTTCCTCGGATCCCCTTTAAGGTACACACACCACCACCTCAACCGAAAGTCCTCGGTTTTATCTTTGAAACACCAACATCGCAGACCATCACCTATAGCTATCACCACCACCATCGTGTACTTAGGTCTTGTAACAAGCATATCTCTCGGTTCATAAGCAAGTAACAACCAAAGGTAAGCTTGTATGTCAACATATATATATATATATGTATGACATATGTGTTTAAACAACACATATAATCAAAAGCATTATATGTGAACATATTACAAGGAATTTTTACATCATAAAGACATATAAAGATTGTGGGAACAAACATTGTTCTAAATTTTTAAAGAAAGACATAATCTAGAAATAAGCAATAAATATAAATAAATTCTATAAAAATTCTAATAAATTCACCAAATGATCCTTTTGGAGTACTAAGATCCCTGGAATTATTTCAGAATTTATTCCTTTGTTATAATTGAAATATGAATTTTACATGTTCTGTCGTAGAAAAATCAGAATAAATACTTATATAGCATAATAAAATCTGAGAAAATCATAGAGAAATTGATAAATCCAAAATTACAGAATTTATAAATTTAATAATTTTTGGAGCTATATAGCTATTTTGTGAAGAAATGGGATTATTGCAAAAATTACAGAAACTAATCTGTTATGTGTTAGACTTTGATAAATTTATAAGAAGTTTTAATTATTACGATGAATCCTCTGTAAAATTTTGGGAATTTATGGACTACGGAAACTATTTTTGACAATTTATGATGACTTTATAACAATTATAGAAAATAATTATAAATTTCTTGGAAATAAGAAATTAACGTGATATTCCAGATTAATAAACCTATTTGTTATAAAAATTTCAACATCTATTGAGGTACTGAAAATTTTGAAGAAAATAGTTAATTTTTCTAACTATAAAATTCTTTTGTTTATAGGTTATTACTTGGAGTAAAGGTGAGTTTCATGGCCCATTTTGTTTTTATCAAATTTTGGGGAAAAAGCATACTAATTTATGAATTGATGTATTATTACTGAAATTTATGTTACAACCATTAGTTCGGATGTGGAACCGTTAGATAACATTGGTAGCGCTACTTAGGAGATATCTCCTGCATTAACAGGATGAGTGTTATAATGCTATGTTATCTGATTTATGAGAATATGATATGACAGATATGAATAATCTGATTACTATGTAAGGTTTGGTTGTATATATATTACATCAATATTATCTGTTTAATAAACCTGTGAAGCTCACCAACTTTGTGTTGACTATTTTTGGTATGCTTTTTTCAGGAATTCATCATGACTAACAACCTAACGTTCTCCTTTGATATTTTTAATGGCTGGGGTGAAGTTGTAGGAAAAGTTTGTGTGAACTAACTGTGAACCTGTATGACTTCAGTGTGTCGGTGGATGCTCATTTCCATCGTCTCTAAAGATGTAGTTGTTAAAACTTTATGATGTAATAGGATTATGTAATTTCAAATTTTGTCTATGATGATTTTATGTAATCCTAACTTTAATATTATGTTATGAATTATGTATGTTTATGTGTTGTTTATTAATTAGTATCTGACAATGTGTTCTGAACAATCAAGTCACTCCCTAAGTATTTCACGCTTCCGCCGGGATGTGACAGGTTGGTATCAGAGCCATTGGTTATAGAGAATTAGGTACCATAAAAATACCTAGACTATAACCATAAGCTCATATCTGTATAATTATGTGTATATATATGATTTTGTGTATTATGATTCCATGTATATTAAAGTATGTTTCATGCAGAAAACTTATAATATGTATAAAAATAGATCACTAACTATTGGGTTCAAATCATGAAAAGATTTGTTTTGCAGCCATGAGTACCAATAACAAATTTTGTGAGACTGACTTATCCGAATGCTCGGATTATAATAATCACGAAGGACTTACGCCTGAACCTAAACCTCAGCAAATTCTAGAACCTTTTTCAACCAAAGGAGAAGATAATCCCGAACCTAAATTTTATGTCCGTCGTGCACCTGTAATGGTAGGAGGATATACCATTAAAACTCCTAGGAAAAGGGTACGACCCGGAAACAAATTTAAGACCAAGCAATACGAAGGCAAGGAGATACAAGAAACTAACCCCCACGAAGAAAGTAAAGCTAAAAGACAAAGGGTGGATGAAGATCAAAACACAGTCACTCAACCAACCCTTAAACAGCTCAAGAAAATTCAACAAGAAATCAGGAATATTCAGAAAGATGTTAAGGAATTGAAAGCACCTACAGGAAACATCTTCTCAAGAATATGGAAATGGGTGCAGGGAAATTAGAAGCTAACTTTTGATGTGAAATCTTTAATAAGAACTTAAATGAAAAATATCTTTTATGTTTAAAGCTATTACTTGTTTATGTGCTAAGTAGGATGTTGTTAAGAATCTAAAAATTCTTCTTATATTTACTATAATTAATTATAGAAAAGCATGTCGCCAAGAAGGGACACACAGCCCGTAAGAAGAACGGCGCGAAGAGGACGACCTAGAACCAGACTTGGGGAAGAAACCCCTATAAACCCAAACACCAATGAAGATGAGAGGATCACACGGATAGTAGCACAACAATTAGAAGCTGCCATACCCACATTAGTAACTCAGCTCCAACAAAACCTAAATCCCGGAACAACAACACCAGGTAATGAGATACCCATGGATGATACCACGAGGGAACAACCAGAAGAGGAAGCTATAATAGAAAGAGGATGCTCCTACAAAGCTTTTATGTCCTGTAGACCTCGAGAATTTGATGGTAAAGGCGGAGCGGTACAGGCTTTACGCTGGTTAGATGAAATAGAGTCAACTCTGGAAATCAGCAAATGTGCCAATAGCAACAGAACCTTGTTTGCTTCACACTCACTAAAGGGTGAAGCCCAATCCTGGTGGAAGTTGGAAATGACCATCAAAGGTAGGCACGTTATGAATAAATTAAGTTGGGAAGAATTCAGGAATTTGATTATAGAAAAATACTGCCCCTATAATGAAATAGAAAAGTTAGAAACTGAGTTTCTAGCTTTAGAGATGAAAGGAGTAGCATATCGGGAATATACCGACAGATATAATGAACTCTCGAGATTAGTACCACACCTAGTAACCCCAGAATCAAAAAGAATAGGAAGATATATTTGGGGACTAGTGCCACAAATAAGGGGATTAGTAAAATCAGCTAGGCCCAAAACTTTTCAAGATACTGTAAGTTTATCAGGAAGTTTGACAGATGAAATGATAAGAAATGGATCGTTAAATAACCCCAGATCCGGAGAAAAGAGAAAGTGGAATAATGATAACACAGGGGAAAGATTTAGAGGAACTCCTCAGAAACGAGTAGTTAGACAACCCCCTCGGAACTACCTAGGAGTGACACGGGAAAAGAAACCCCAGACAGAAAACCAGCCATGGTGCAGCACTTGCCAAAGATACCATCAAGGCAATTGTGCGATGGTAATCTGTTACAACTGCAAGAAGAAGGGACATATATCCCGAGACTGCAAAAACCCTGCAAATCCAAAACCAATCTGCTATCAATGTGGGAATGAAAATCATCGCCGAAACGAATGTCCGCAGCTGAAGGGAAGAGCACCAGTTAATCAGAACAACCCTCGGGGAAGAGCATTCATAATGCAGGCGGAAGAAGCGCGACATGAACCAGAAGTTGTCACGGGTACGTTCCCTGTAAACAACCAGTATGCTAATGTGTTATTTGATACTGGAGCAACCCGTAGTTTTGTTTCAAATACATTTAGGCAACTACTTAATTTGACCACAGAAAAGTTAGATCAAAAATATATGATAGAGTTAGCAGATGGTAAGATAATCGAAGCTTGCGAAATCATTCCAAATTGTACAATGAATCTAGATGAAAACTATTTCAACATAGATTTGATTCCTATTAATTTAGGAGGATTTGACGTTGTTGTAGGAATGGATTGTTTAAGTAAAAATCAAGCTGAAATAATCTGTGGTAAGAAAATGATCAAAATTCCTTTGATTAAAGAGAATAGAATACTGTGTATATATGGTGAAAAACCTAGAGGTACCATAAAGATAATTTCTTGCAAGAATGCACAAAAATATCTAAGGAATAACTGTTTGGCTTATTTGACTCACATTGTTGATACTAAGATGGACAAAGCAAAACTGAAAGATGTTTCAGTTGTCAATGAATATTCAGATGTATTCCCTGATGAATTACCTGGATTACCACCCCCACGTCAAGTAGAATTCAAAATTGAATTGATGTCAGGAACAACCCCTATTGCTAAGGCACCCTACCGTTTAGCACCTACTGAAATGAAGGAATTAATGAGCCAACTTCAGGAACTTTTGGATAAAGGATTTATACGACCTAGTGTGTCACCCTGGGGAGCACCAGTTTTATTTGTCAAGAAAAAGGATGGAACATTTAGAATGTGCATAGACTATAGGGAACTCAATAAAGTAACTATAAAGAATAGGTATCCTTTACCTAGAATAGACGATCTATTCGATCAACTACAAGGATCTAGTTACTTTTCAAAAATAGACTTGAGATCAGGATATCATCAGCTAAGAATACAAGATGAAGATATACCTAAGACAGCATTTAGAACAAGGTATGGACATTATGAATTTCTGGTAATGCCATTTGGATTAACCAATGCTCCCGCCATATTTATGGATTTGATGAATAGGATCTGTAAACCCTATTTAGATAAGTTTGTCATAGTCTTTATAGACGACATTTTAATCTATTCTAAGAATAGGGAGGATCATGAGCAACACCTAAGATTGACCTTGGAGTTGTTAAGAAAAGAAAAATTATACGCAAAATTCTCAAAGTGTGAGTTTTGGAAAAGAGAAGTACAATTCCTTGGACACATAGTCAATCAAGAAGGGATACAGGTAGATCCAGCAAAAATAGAAGCTGTTAAGAATTGGGAAGATCCCAAGACACCAACAGAAGTACGTCAATTTCTAGGATTAGCAGGATATTACAGAAGATTTATAGAAAATTTTTCAAGGATAGCTCAACCCTTGACTGAATTAACTCAAAAGGACAAGCCATATGTTTGGGGAGAGAAACAAAAGAATGCATTTGAACTTTTGAAAAGTAAGCTGTGTAGTGCACCTATTTTGTCATTACCAGAAGGGACTGATGATTTGTAGTATATTGTGATGCGTCTCGTCAAGGATTTGGATGTGTATTAATGCAGCGAAGTAAAGTCATTGCATATGCCTCTAGACAACTTAGGGGAAGTGAGAAAAACTACACTACTCATGATTTAGAATTGGGGGCAGTGATCTTTGCACTTAAAATTTGGAGGCATTATCTATATGGGACAAAATGTACAATATACACAGATCACAAAAGTTTACAGCATATATTTGAGCAGAAAATGCTAAACATGAGACAAAGAAGATGGATAGAATTACTAAGTGATTATGAGTGTGAAATCAAATATCACCCCGGTAAGGCAAATGTAGTTGCAGATGCTTTAAGTAGGAAAGATAGGGCTAAACCATTACGGGTACGAGCCATGAGAATGGAACTACAATCAGATCTACTAAGACAAATATGGGAAGCCCAACAGAAAAGTAAGGTAGAAATAAAAGGACAAGAAAAAGATTTACAGGCAGATACACATGGGATCTTAAAATTTAAAGAAAGAATCTGGATACCTAATGATACCATACTTAGAAAGGTTATATTGGAAGAAGCACATAAGTCAAAATACTCAGTACATCCAGGGAATAACAAAATGTATAAAGATTTGAAAAATCATTATTGGTGGCCTGGTATGAAGAGATCAGTTGGGGAGTTTGTAGAAAAATGTAACACGTGTTCAAGAATCAAAGCAGAACATCAAAAGCCTTTGGGATATCTACAACAACCTGAAATTCCAGAATGGAAATGGGATCAAATTACTATGGACTTTGTAACCAAGTTACCAAGAACTTCAAGTGGTTATGACACTATTTGGGTTATAGTAGATAGGTTAACCAAATCAGCACACTTTCTGCCAATTAGAGAAGATTACAAGATAGAGAAATTGTCCAGAATCTACATACGAGAAATCGTATCCAGACATGGAATACCAATCTCCATTATATCTGATAGAGACAGTAGATTCATATCAAGATTTTGGCAAACCCTACAAAAAGCTTTAGGCCGAATAAATCTTAGCACAGCCTTCCACCCACAAACAGATGGACAAAGTGAAAGGACAATACAAACACTGGAAGATATGTTACGTGCTTGTGCATTAGACTTTGGAGGCAGCTGGGATATACATCTACCTTTGATAGAATTTTCTTATAATAATAGCTATCATTCCAGCATTAAAACAGCCCCGTTTGAAGCTTTGTATGGAAGAAAATGCAGATCGCCCTTATGTGGAATGAAGTAGGAGATAGGCAACTTATAGGTCCTGATTTAATTCAAGAAACATCTGACAAAATCAAGGAAATCAAAAATAGACTAAAGGCAGCACGGGATCGACAGAAAAGCTATGCTGATAAAAGAAGAAGGCCATTAGAATTTCAAATTGGAGACAAAGTCTATCTAAAAATATCACCTACCAAAGGAATCTTTCGATTTGAAAAGAGAAATAAGTTGAACCCAAGATATGTTGGACCATTTGAAATTATTGACAAAGTTGGTTCTGTTGCATACAAACTAGATTTACCTCAAGAATTAAGTGAAATACACAACACGTTCCATGTATCCAATCTAAAGAAATGTTTAATAGATGAAACATTAAAAGTTCCAGCTCAGGAAATAAAGATAGACGAGAAGCTTCATTTCACAGAAGAACCAATAGCTATATTAGACAAGAAAGTTAAAAAGCTAAGAAGAGGCAAAATTTCTATAGTAAAGGTTAAGTGGAATGCTAGGAGAGGACCTGAGTATACGTGGGAAAGAGAAGATGAAATCAAAAGAAGATACCCCCATCTATTCCAAGTCAATGGTCAGATAAGTTCATTACTAACCAAATAAATTTCGGGACGAAATTATCTTTACGGGGGGAGAATGTGACAACCCTAGATTAAGAAATATTATACACAAGGATCATTCATATAACTTAAGCCACACCTAGGTTAATATATATATATATATATATATATATAATATATATATATATATATATATTTGCATAAACGTATGCATGCTTTCATTTTGTTTACATAAGTATATTATTCACTTGTATATATATACAAGTATACGTACGCATGGTCGCATACATACCTTTTACGTGTGCATGAACCATCTTTGTTAAGAAACATATACACATGTATATTATCTATGTTTTACTCATGCATATGTCATCTCTTGTTAAAATATATGTGTGTATTATGTGTTTATATGTATATACTATGCGATGCACGTATGCATGATTGCATGCATATATAATTTACGTGTGCATGTATTCATAAGCAACAATTTTTGATATGGAACCATATATGATTAAGATACATCCATAACAACATCAAAACACAACCCAACCAAACACCATAAGTACAAGTTAACACCAAGAAAACTTGACATCAAAACAAATCTAAACCAATCCCTTACACCTAAACCTTGAACCAAAATACTATTTAAGATTAAGAACCGGTCCATTAACACTCTTAATTACCGATTAAACAAACTAAATTATTAGATAATCTTGTAATGATGGTGTGATGACTCACACACCTCTCCATTCGCCACCTAGCTATCGGGACACCAAGAACATTCACAAACCGCCACCTCCCACCCTAATAAGCAAACTAAGCACTCCTAGTTACACCTAAGAAGTAGACCTCATGATGACAAGCTCCAATACTTAAAGGAGCGGCCGAAGGAACCATGAGAACACCAAAACTCTCGGCCAATCTAACCCCAACCATATACCCATCCCTATTCGGTCACCTCTCGACCGCACACTGCTACCATCATCTCTACTCTCGGTCACCATCACCTCCCGAACACCACACACCACCACCTTGATCTTTTACTCTTCCTCGGATCCCCTTTAAGGTACACACACCACCACCTCAACCGAAAGTCCTCGGTTTTATCTTTGAAACACCAACATCGCAGACCATCACCTATAGCTATCACCACCACCATCGTGTACTTAGTTCTTGTAACAAGCATATCTCTCGGTTCATAAGCAAGTAACAACCAAAGGTAAGCTTGTATGTCAACATATATATATATATGTATGACATATGTGTTTAACCAACACATATAATCAAAAGCATTATATGTGAACATATTACAAGGAATTTTTACATCATAAAGACATATAAAGATTGTGGGAACAAACATTGTTCCAAATTTTTAAAGAAAGACATAATCTAGAAATAAGCAATAAATATAAATAAATTCTATAAAAATTCTAATAAATTCACCAAATGATCCTTTTGGAGTACTAAGATCCCTGGAATTATTTCAGAATTTATTCCTTTGTTATAATTGAAATATGAATTTTTACATGTTCTGTCGTAGAAAAATCAGAATAAATACTTATATAGCATAATAAAATCTGAGAAAATCATAGAGAAATTGATAAATCCAAAATTACAGAATTTATAAATTTAATAATTTTTGGAGCTATATAGCTATTTTTGTGAAGAAATGGGATTATTGCAAAAATTACAGAAACTAATCTGTTATGTGTTAGACTTTGATAAATTTATAAGAAGTTCTAATTATTACGATGAATCCTCTGTAAAATTTTGGGAATTTATGGACTACGGAAACTATTTTTGGCAATTTATGATGACTTTATAACAATTATAGAAAATAATTTATAAATTTCTTGGAAATAAGAAATTAACGTGATATTCCAGATTAATAAACCTATTTGTTATAAAAATTTCAACATCTATTGAGATACTGAAAATTTGAAGAAAATAGTTAAGTTTTCTAAACTATAAAATTCTTTTGTTTATAGGTTATTACTTGGAGTAAATGTGAGTTTCATGGCCCATTTTGTTTTTATCAAATTTTGGGGAAAAAGCATACTAATTTATGAATTAATGTATTATTACTGAAATTTATGTTACAACCATTAGTTCGGATGTGGAACCGTTAGATAACATTGGTAGCGCTACTTAGGAGATATCTCCTGCATTAACAGGATGAGTGTTATAATGCTATGTTATCTGATTTATGAGAATATGATATGACAGATATGAATAATCTGATTACTATGTAAGGTTTGGTTGTATATATATTACATCAATATTATCTGTTTAATAAACCTGTGAAGCTCACCAACTTTGTGCTGACTATTTTTGGTATGCTTTTTTCAGGAATTCATCATGACTAACAACCTAACGTTCTCCTTTGATGTTTTTAATGGCTGGGGTGAAGTTGTAGGAAAAGTTTGTGTGAACTTAACTGTGAACCTGTATGACTTCAGTGTGTCGGTGGATGCTCATTTCCATCGTCTCTGAAGATGTAGTTGTTAAAACTTTATGATGTAATAGGATTATGTAATTTCAAATTTTGTCTATGATGATTTTATGTAATCCTAACTTTAATATTATGTTATGAATTATGTATGTTTATGTGTGTTTATTAATTAGTATCTGACAATGTGTTCTGAACAATCAAGTCACTCCCTAAGTATTTCACGCTTCCGCCGGGATGTGACATAGAGTTTTCACAAAAATATTAGTTCTCATTTGATATCTCCCCTATATATATATATATATATATATATATATATATATATATATATATATATATATTATATATATATATATATATTATATATAATCATAAAAAATCTTGAAAACTCATAATATTTTTATTTATATTTTTTTCTTGAATTTTACACAAATTACATTATATCTGTTTTATTTTTATCCCTTCTTTTCTCTCCGGTATTTTATTTCCCTTCTTTAATTTCTTTCATTTATTAATCATCTTTCCCTTTCTAAAGCGCGGTTTACAAATGGCCGAGTGATATTAGACGTCTAATTTACTCCCTTAAATAAAGCACCATATGATGTTTTAGTTTATACTAGATAAGTTAACCGTGTTTATATTAACTCACATGTACTAGTGATTCAATTATTAATGTGCCTCCGTGTGTCTTATTATGCACATGTAAGTTCATAATTTTTTTTTTTTTTTTTTGAAAAGTAACAATTCTTAGATTCTAGCCACATGTACTAGTTATTATATTATTAATGTGTCTCGTGTTGTTACATTTTTAACGCGTCTTAAGTTCATTTACAACAATGCGATGGTAGCTTGATGCCTTGATGTTACCTTTATATCTTCAAACTTGGCAACCCCTTTTGTTAAATGAAGTAAAAAACAGAAGTACTTTAGTTGAGTCACTAGCTATACTAAATTAATCTTTAACATTTGTACCTTTTCATATGAGTGTATTTATGACAATCAATCGAGGGAGTTGTTCTTTACATTAATGTTTAATGAGGTTGTTTACTTGTTTACCATCAATCATGGCTTCTTTAATTATGGTGATTAATTAAAACCATATCTACCGATTTAAATAATACTTAAACGGTAAAAATTGTTCTAAAAATACTTTTGGAGGTTGAAATCTTGATTTGTCCCTATGGTGTATCAATTTCCTTAATGTGCAATGAAATATGCTTTGTCTATATTTCTTCGTAACTGGAATTAAAATTCAGGAGGTAGCTAGCAGACTATTACATCAAAACAATTGGAGAATGAATGTCAAAAGGGATCCAAGCTAAAATGTGTGTAAATATTTTATATAGAATTGAAGTTACAGGCTACATGACATATTTATGGATGGAAACATCTGTACTTGAATCGAACATGCTAACGTTGAAAATAACCTAACGCAATTTGCCCAACCTGAAATTTTTGTTTTCTAAATATGTGTATGTAGTTTTTTGTTTTTATTTGATATAGTTTTTAATAGAAATTATAAATCGTGTGAATAGTAAATTAATGCCTTTTGTCAAGACAATTTTGTACTTCTCTAACATAACTTTAAAATGCATTGCAAAAAATCAAACATGAAGCCAACTATAAGAGTGCAGGTTGGTGCCAGTGGCAATTTAGTATTCATAACAGTAGTTATTTGGTAGCAACTATTATGCAAGTAGGAAATATGTCTATTGCTAGGAACTATTTTTAGTGTCTAATAGGAGCAACAACTAGGGTTCTAAGTTAGAAACTCGAACCTAAAAAAAGCACCTAGGGTTTTGAAACAAAAACCCTAAACCGATATAAATAAGCCTCTAAAAACTATTGATACCAAGAACATTATGGTTTCAGATGAAAAAACCCTAAAGCATAAAGGGTACTAGTACGTTATAGAACCACAATCCAAACAAGACAATCACTATTCCCACATCAGAGATTTTTAACCCTAAATTGATCAAGAACAAAAGAAATATGAATAGTTTGTAAACAAACTCTTAAACACTTAGAAGATAAAAATTAGATCAACAATGAGATAATCACACATATAACACAAGACAAGCTCTTGACAAAACCAGATTATCAATATGATGAAAAACCTAACAGCGAAGAGATAATTGAAAACAAAAGAATCTGAACGAACATCAAAAGGAAAAAATGAACCTTTTATTGTCTAGTGCACACAGTCTCTCCTCAAAATATAGAATCTATTAGTAAAACGGGTATCCATCAGATATAACATCCATAATACGTATGACCCTCAAAGAGTAGACGAGTTATACATCTATCTAGATCGTTGGGTCGGTCTTCTCCTAAGCACAAACTCCATAAGCCGGATCTCATAACAACCCAATCCAATAAAAAAATACATAGAAATACAAAACAGAACTCAGAAAGATAATAATTATAAAAGTTAGATCGTAAAGTTGAACTATTTCTGCATGGATCGAGGTATGTTAAATTTCTTCTTAACTACTGTAAATTTCGCTATATTAATATTGTTATTATTATAAATTTACAATTACGATTATAAGTTTTTAGCACACATCCACTACAATTTCAATCTTTTTATATAAAAAAAATTAAGCTCGACTATCGATAATTCGATATCCAAAATATACTTCATTAAATACCATAACAAAAGGTAAATACATGGTAGTTAAAGAAATCCATTTTGGGGAGAAAAACGTTTAAAATAATTTAAGACCAATAGTTATCGAATATCATTTTCAATGTGTTCCATTTTCTAGTATAAATATAAGTTGTTTACCATACAACCCAACCACAAGCATAAGCTTAATTAGCTTTACTGCTATCTACCTTCTGGTACATGACCATGGCACCCACAGACACCACAGCTCCGCCACAAGCCACCGTCGATGTGGAAGCACCGATGAAGTTTGCGGGTGGTGAGAAGAACCTCAGGATCGTTGATGTAGCCTTAAGGGCGTTGTTGTTTGTAACCAACATAGGTGCTATCATTGTTTTGATCACTTCTAAACAAAGCAAGATGATACCAATCTCGCCAGTGATGAAAATATCCTTGGATGCAAATTGGAATCAATCACCAGCTAATGTGTAAGTAACACCACTTTCCACATGTTACGTTTGACAAAAATGTGATCAAATGTCGAATTATCATATCATTGTTTTATTTAGGACTTCTAAACGAATTGGGTTCATATATACGTTGTTGAGGCGAACCCAACTTGAACCTGGAAATATTAGTCCGAAAATCATGTTGGACAAATGAACCTGAACACCAAATGTGTATACGTAGGTTCATACGAACACAACGTCCTTATCCCGAACGTTTATTTACTTTTCCATTTTGCATATTAATACTTTAAACATAACAAATTTACGTGTACTTTTTAATTTTGTTTAGCATTTAGGTTTAAGCTATGCAAATGTGTATTTTAACCTTGGGAGTTTTGACTAAGAAGTAGCTAAATAGTTTTATTTATTATTAAAGTAAGCACATTTTAAATAACACATATATATTGTGTGTTGTCTGAAATTCATACCTCTAGTTTTATTACCTTGTGATGCAGATACCTTGTAGTTGCACATTGTGTTGCTTGCTTGTACAGCATGATCACAGGTGTCTTATCGGTTTCTGCACTAAGGAAGATAGGAAGAACCTCAGAGAAACTGCAGTCTGATTTTGTGATACTAGATTCGGTAAGCTCTTGTAGCAACATATGATTATAATCCTATTTTGATTCAACATATATATATATATATATGAAAATTAGCTTTTTCTTATGTCTCTTATGTCTTGGTTGCATAAAGGGCTTATAACTAACTAAATATGGAATAGTGAAAATTACATACTCTATATTATCACCTATTTATAGAAGTAGAATAAAGATAACACTTAATTACATCATAGTTTCCAATTATGATAAAGTTTATTACAATAAATTACTCTGACTAGCTAATATATTCTTTTTAATATGAATTGTTGTATGCAGTTATTGTTGGGTGTTATATCATCAGCAGTAGGAGCAGTATCAGCGGTAGCATACATAGCACTTAAAGGAAACTCTCATACAAGATGGAATGAGATATGTGATGTGTATGGTTCCTTCTGTCATCACATATTGGCCTCTATCTTTATTTCACTCATATCAACCGGAGCGCTTTTGTTGCTAGTGTGGTCTCCTTCTACACGCAATTGAACAAATTCGTGAAGTATTGATGTCATTGTACCAGTATGTTGTTGTTTCTTGTTTTGAAATACAAGTTATGTGTGTTATATGATCGATCAAGGTTACACATGAACCATGGTTACTTTGAGTATGATTCAAATGTAATAATGAAATTTGATTACATTCACTGCTACATAAAGGACTGTTAGTGATGAACAAGTTCGTAGAAAGGGTGTTTGTGACATATTTACGGTTTGATTTGTTTGTCGCAATTAGTACCGTCGCTAAAGAATTTGAAACGGGCCTCTTTGCGACGGGGTATGCTTGCGGCGAATATGCAACAGCATCCACTAGTGAAGAACTTGTGACGAGATAAATTTTCGTTGCTAATGATTGTGAATTTGAAACTTTTTTTTCTCTTTTCTATAAACGCATCCAAAATTCAATTTATATTAATAAAACAAAATAACTATTAATCACATGGTTATTTTCAAATACGTCCACATCATTCTATCTAAGATCCACCTAAAGTAATACACATGAACTTATCACAATAAAATTATTAATTTAAGTAAAAAAAATTTTATTAATAAATATTTATTAATATTATATTAATCATAATAACTTCTAGAAACAAGGTTTCATTAAAAATACTTTAATGACACTTAGTTTTTTTAATACAAGTTAATTTGTAGATAATTATTATTAAAACTAAAATACTTTATAAATGTATAGGATAATTGGATTTTAATAATTTAATCTATTATTCATCAGCCGATAATAATTTATACAGTTGTTATGGCTGGTAATAGTCTCAACTTTCATTTTTATTACAGCAATAGTTCCAGTGCATAATTATCATACATTCACATTTAATTTATATTTATTTTAGAACCGATGTAACCTGTATGTTTTTTTATTACGTTCATAATCATTATTGTGAACGAAATCGAGTTAAAATCAAACGTAAAATCTTGATAATTATGTTACTGGAATTGCCGTTGGTAATAAAACTAAAAACTGGGATTGTTACCGACCAAATCAATAGTATGGATTCTGAATAATAAATTGTTTCTTTCTTTTTATAGTATTCCTTATAACTTAAATATGTTTATTATCTATACTAATAATATATGAAATAGAGTTGTTCAAATAGTTTGACGCTTGAAACGAGCTCGGACCTCATTCGGGAAAACCTCGAAATTCGTTCAACCCGTGTAACACACGGGTATCTAACATAATAAATTGATGTATACGTACATAAATCCGATTCAAGCTTTCTACATGTCACTAATGTTAAGACATAAGTAACTTGTCGCAAATTCGTTCTAATGATCGATAACTTCCGTGCAAAATCAAGTGTCATTCTTTCTGATTCTCATGGATGCACACCCATTAGCAACTGTTTTCGTTCATAGCAGTTGTTAGTCACAAATACTTATTTTTTTGTTAAGTGATATCGACTAAAGTAAAGTATAACTGTGAATTTCAGCAGATGATGTTGTGCATTCTAGCTTTTTCAAAACAACAATAATTCTCATAACCATCTATTTTTACTTTTAAACTATTGCTACTTTTAATCTAACTCGTGTCAAGATTTAATATTAATCTTATTTTTAAGAGACAAGAGTCTCTACCACCCAATCATTTCAACTACTTTCAAATAAGCGTTATTTAAGGGCCGGAAAGTAAATCAAGGGAGAAAAATAATTTACCAACAAAATGGTCCATGTTTTTATTTATACAAAAACGTGTGTACTTGCAAAATGGTAATTCTATTGTATATAGAAGTACAAAGTGCACAAAAATGGAACATATTTCATAATACTTTTAGAATAGCACCTAACCACTTATTCCTACATTTAATAGGATTTGAACTCTTGGCATTTTAATTAGCAGATGAAGCACTTTACTAGCATGTTATCTCATTGACAACACATAATTTATACTTAATATACCAAAGCGTGTTTTAAGACGTTTTTGTTGATCGAAAGCGTTTTGATCCACTTGTATCGACGCTCTTGCTCTAACGGCAAAATACAATGAAGTAATAGTTATGCGCTAATTCATATTTCGAAAGTTAAAAATATAACTAATAGATAGTTAATCGATAAAGCAGTTATACAAACATCATTACACAAGTTAGAGAAATTAAAAGTACCAAAAAGAGGAAAGTTCATAGAAATTGAATCAATACCTTCACTTGGTGTCCATTAGAGTAGTTACATGAAATAAATAATTAGGTATCAAATTAGATATTGAATCCCTGAAATTTGTAACTCATGTCATGGGGTTTACAAATATTAAAAAAAATCAATGAAATTTATACCAACATGCTTAAAATATTGGTGATTGACAAAATTTGTCCACATGAGTAACACCTTTGGAATTTGGATGTTTAAGAACACATATAACTAACAAACAAAGATAACTAATCCCTTGGTTTGAACATTCATGCCATTTCGACGCGTGAAACCAAAGTAATAAAGTTGATGACGCCAACAGGTAAAGATGTTTATCTTAATAGCGAGACCAATTTGAAACGAATAACTAAAGCAATTATTTTGTTTAATGATGCTAGCGCAAAGTTAAACTTCCTTGTGGCATTCAACATAATAATAATAGGCGTGACACCAAAGGGTACCACAATCAACGTATGTTTAATTGCTAAAATCAATCACATCGTACATTGATGTAAAATTTTGATTGGTGTACTTACATAATTGCATGTTTAAAAAAAGGAACGTTTGTAAAGAACATTACTTGCTTATGCTAACATAATTATACATTGTAATAAACTTAGTACTTATGCTAATTTTTCAATTCTAAAATCTAGAACTTGAATTCATATTCTATCATTAATTCCTACATATTAATTAGACCTAAAAGAATTCTATTTAAGCATCTTGGTGCTTTAGTTGAAAGATTGGTTAAAGCACCAAACTTATAATTAGCGAATTCGTAAAAGAATTCCATTTAAGCATCTCAATGCTTTAGACTAAAAAGAATTCCATTAAATTGAAATCTTGTCATTCACTATGACTCGCTAAGCATCTATGGTTGAATGGTTAAAACACCCAACTTATAATTGGTGAATTCTTAGGTTCACTTCCTATTGGATGCACACTAGTAGGACCCTCCAAAAAGTCTATTGGAATTAGATCGACATTTTGTAACGCATTGGGGCATCCTATTGGTAAGGCAATTTGGACCGATTTATCAGATTCCACTTCAAATGGTATTTTTTCACGAAAAGCAGACATCATATAACAAGTCCGGTGTTTCACTAAGATTTCGAATAGTGGTCCCAAACTCAAGTTGATACGTAATGTATTTTATTTGTTGGGTTACGGGCGGTCATTTTACTAGAGTTTTATAATCTACCCTTGTGTGATTCCTGTTGAAACATATACTCGAGGGGTGAGTGCAAGGTGGATGAAAGGAGTTCTTTCTTTCATATTCTAGAAAACTCTAAAAAGATATACTCCTTACTCAATTTTTCAGTGAAACACAAGCAAAACTTTATGTTTATGCTAACATAATTATACACTGTAATAAACTTGGTACTTATGCTAACATTGACACACATCAAAGTAAAATCCAGACAACCATACACAATAATATGAAACAATTTTACTAATGATGCTTGAAGGCATGCCACATTGATACTTACTAGTGTTCATTACTTCATTGCATTAGTCATCATAATCAAGAAAGAGCTGAAACAAAAGAATTAGCTGAAAACTAATCAAAGTCACAAAAAAACTAAGGGAAACAGTTGACTCAGCCCATGTAGTTATTTTTATTTGTAAAATAAATATTGGTATTGATACTGATACTGATACTGATACTGATACTGATACTGATACTGATACTGATACTGATACTGATACTGATACTGATACTGATACTGATACTGATACTGATACTGATACTGATACTGATACTGATACTGATACTGATACTGATACTGATACTGATACTGATACTGATACTGATACTGATACTGATACTGATACTGATACTGATACTGATACTGATACTGATACTGATACTGATACTGATACTGATACTGATACTGATACTGATACTGATGGTGTAAATGTTGGCGTTTAAATTTGGACATTAACTGTAAGTTAATATATTAGTAGGTGTGAATTGTTGTTTTTCTCCCGTTAGTTTGGTTACATTGTTATTTTTATTCAACAATGTTGTTATTTTCATTTAAAAACGTTAACTTCGTAATATAAATGACAATTTCTCACATCCCGGCGGAAGCGTGAGATGATTATTTGGATGTGACTCGTTTGTATAGAACTCGTTAATTAACAGAGCTTATCACATAGCACAGCAGAACATAACTTAATTCATACAATAATATTAAAGTTAGGATTACATCAAATCATAACAGTCAAAATTTGATCTAATACAATCCTATTACAAACATATTATCTAACTGCTACATCTTTTAGTAACGATGGAAGTGCGCGTCCACCGATATGCTGAGATCATACATGTTAACAATTAGATTAACACAAACTTTTCCCATGACTTCTCCCCAGCCATTGTAAACATCAAAAGAAAACATAAGGCTGTTACTCATGGTAATTTTTCTGAAAAAACATACTCAAAATAATCAACATAAAGTTGGTAAGTTCACAGGTTTATCTTAAACAAAATATTATTGATGCATCATATACAACCAAACCTTACTTAATAATCAAATCATCCATACTGTCATAACATAATTCATAAATTAGATAATATAGCATCACAACACTCATCCTGTTGGTGCAGAAAATATTTCCTAAGTAGCGCTACCTATATTATCCAACGGTTCCACATCCGAATTAATGGTTGTAACATAAATGACAGTATAACTCAAAAGTTTGCATCAATCATAAAAATCAATAGTATGCTTTTTTCCCTCAAAAGTTTATAAAATTACAATGGGGCTATGAATCTCACATTACTTCAAAAAATCACCTATAAAAAAAATTCATAGTTTAGAAAACATAAATATTTTTTTAAAATTTTCAGTACTCATATATATCATAAAGTTATTATAATAAATATTTAAGAAAATTAAACATAACATACTCGTATTTCATATTTTAATTAATTACAGTTTATTTTCTAGAATTTTTGGAATAATAAAATAAACTGTTAAAAATACCTTCGGGTTTCTAAAAATTCTCAAACTTGATCAGAATATTTAACACAATATTTATAGCTTCTAAAATTTTTCCCAAATCTTAAATCATAGCAGAGTCAATTTTTATGGTTTTTATTATTTTACTAATATTTAGTAAAAATATCAGAATACGTATAAAAATTACTATTTTCATACAGACTATTCCATCCAATTTTTTATATTTTCTGTAATTTTTTCATAATTTATCTCAAAGTTAAAGTATTTTTCCCGATTTTCATATGACAGAAAATTTTAAAATTCATAACTTATTCGTAACTTTAATTTAGGTCACGAAAGTTTTTTTGTAAATCCCATAAATCATAAGAGTCAATATATAATTTCTTTAAATACTTTCCAGGTTCAGTTATTCTGGCATAAATTTTTCTTTCAAATACTTAAATAATTAATATAAATTATTTTACTTATAGAAATGACATCAAAATTTACAAAACTATACTTCTTAATATGCTAAACATAATTTTATTGTTTTTTCCCACAATCATAGTCAGTTACATAATAAACTGAATTTAACAAGTTGCACATAGAATTTTTAACCCTTAATTGATAATTTTCTTTATATAACTTTTGATTATCAAGATTTACTTTATTTACTTCAGATTCTTAAAACCTCCTTACTAACTTTTAAATAAGTTTGATGTGTTGATAAGATTCATGAAGATCTTGAATGTTAAATCAAAAGGGTTAGTCATATGTGTTTGTTTAAACAAATATATAGTCTTTGCAATCTTAACTAGTTATGATTTAAGGAATGAAACTTTTATTTTGACAGAAGGAGAGGGTGATGATAGCTGATGGTAGTTTCTTTCTCCGGTTCTTCAATGTGTGTGGGTGTCTTGAGCTTCCAAGGTTTCAATTTCCCTTGAACCGTTGTAAAAGATGTTGAGTATTCAAGTTACGGTTAGTATGTGTTTGTTAGAAGGAGCCCGTGAGTGTAGAGGGGGTGGAAGATAGTGGTGATATACGGGTTATGTGGGGTGTGAGGAATGGAGGTGAAAACTGGTTGTGGTGTTCGGTTAGGGTGGTGGTGACCGAGAGTGTTTGAGATGGTAGTTTAGATGGTGTGTGTGGTTTATGCAATAACCGATGGGGGTCTTATGGAGTCTCGGCTGAATTTAATGGAGGGGACTCCATCATTGCTCTAGGGTACTAGGCTTATAAGGTGGCAAGAAACAAAGCATGGTTAGTGTTTTTTGGAGCTAGGTGGCAACTATGGGTGTAATGACTCATCAAGTTCTTTATTGCAAAGCTTAACAATTGTTTAGGTTGTTAATCGGATTGCTCAAGACTCTAATGAACCGAGTCTTTGAGCTTAAATGATGCTTGAGTTTTGGGTGTATAAAGTTTACTTAGTTTTGTTTTGATGTAAGTTTCTTTGATGTTAGCTTGCATTGAGGTGTTTATTTGGGTTGTGTTTTCGTATCTTTTGGTGAATAATTGGATGTTACCAAGTTGCAACATTGATTACATAGTATTTGGTATCTAAAACTTATAAGTTTGGATACATGCATATGTAAAAAGTTGTGCATGTGATCATGCATACGTGCAACACATATATACACATAAACACATAATATATATATATATATATATATATATATATATATATATATATATATATATATATATATATGTATATACTTATCCAAAGATGGGCACACACATCACACATACGTAAGATATGTATGTAAACATGCATACGTACAATTTTACATATATGTGCACATAAATATTCATAATTTATATATATATAAGAACACATATAATAGAGTTTATTTATAAATTAATTTTGCCTAACTTTATTTTAGGGTCGTCACATAATTTTTTAGAAAATCTTGGAGAGCCAAATGCAAAAAAAGGAATAATCGTATTTTAATGAAAATAACAAATGTAATCAAAATACGGGGGAAATGACAAATCACTCTTAAATCAATATATAAGTCAAATTAAAACATATGTAGAAGTTATAATCGTTGGGTCAGTGTCACTGGTAAAATAGGTAGTTAAAATCTCCGTATTAGATAGTTAAATAACTGTCAAACAAAAAGCTATAAATACCCTTAGTGTATATCATTTTGTATGTATTGTATATATGAATACATACATATGTGTGTGTTAAGTGTGTGTTTTACTCTCTTTATTCCTACAAACATGTAAGTATTTAACGTGTTGTGCGTCCCCACCAATTTCATAACTTGTATCAGCATCACGCTTATGCTATTAGACCATTGGGATTAACCTTCGAAAAGAAAAGCAAGAAAAATGAACGCAACACTATACTTGGTACCGTCAGGCCACAAGTCTTTTAGTTAGTCACAAGTCCAGATACCCCAACATTCGGCCCCGTTTTACATTTGCTGAAAGGGTCGATCCGGTTTTACATTAGTATAAAATAACAATGATAATAATATCTTATATTAAGTTCAGATTGTGCATATCCCCTGTGCGGTGACACTTTTGTTTGACTATCAAAAATAGTTAGCTTGACCATAAATATGTCTTCAAATGTGGGCGAAAAATGAAAAGAGAGTTTAGGTGAAAAGTTTACAACATTTTGTCTTATGAACTAACTTCTTCTTAAGCTGTTTAATTATTGTCGTGAGTGATGTCCAGTGAGAAACCAATCGGAAACTTATTCCACTTGCTTCATGTATATATATTATTTTTTCCCACGATTTTGGTTCATGTATATTATCTTTTGTTGGAGTTTAGAAAGTGTCTTTTAAGGTAAAGTTTTCCTAAATCCTGCGTGTTTCCCTTGTAGATCTATTATTTTTAAAATGCAGAATAAAATATGCCTAAAACAAAACTTGTTGAGTCCATTATTTGTTTTTTGTTTGGCAAGATCATTAACCCTAGTTTATATTCTAGAATTATCATACTATGTAATACTATGTAATTGTAATTTTTGAACGCCTCAATAAAAGAGACCCTAGTTGCTGTCGTGGATGTAGGTTTTATATGGAACCGAACCGCAATATATTGTTGTGTTCATTTATTTTTCTATTATATGTGATATTCGTTGTGCGTGTTGTTTGCTTCCATTGCGTGCCACTTTGATTATTAATAATGGTATCAAAGTTTGAGGGTCATAACTTTTGTTAGGTCAAGTACTTGTTACAGTTTCGCAATGATATAAGATTCATAAAAGTTCGTTTATCCTATTTTGAAAGATTGCAAACTAAAGAAGACTAGAGTTTGGTCAAAATTCTTGGAGTTAGGGTCATTAATAAATTTTAAGTTGATTTTGGTTTAAGGCAATTGGTGGTTGAGTTCTTGAAAATTGATAGGGCTATACAAAAAGTTTGTGGTTCAAGTTAGCTTGAAGTTCGTTCGAAAAAAAGCTCGTATCTAAACGAGTCGGATCAGCTCGGCTCGAATTTTAAATGAGCCAAACTCGAGCCATGGTTAGCTTGGTTCAAGCTCGGCTCGTGGCTCGGTTCGTTGGCTCGGCTCGTGACTCGGTGCATATATATAATATATGTATATATATAGTATAATAATTATTATTACTACTACTACTATTATTATAATTATTATTTCTATATTAGGATTTTAAAAAGACTTTTTTGAAATAAAAATGAATTATTTTAGAAACATTAAGTATTTTGTTTAAAAAATATATAACCTGATAGTAAATTGTTTATATTCAAAATAATGATATCCTAAGTACGAAGTACCCAGCAAAAGGTAAAAGCCTTAATATATATTTTTTGTGTTTTCATATAAATTAATATAAAAAAATATATTTTTAAATCAAACCGGCTTGAACGAGCTACGAGTTGGCTTGAGCTTTTCACGAGCCGAACTCGAGCCAGTATTTTGAGCTCGTTAAAATTTTCGAGTCTGCTCGGCTCGGCTCGGCTCGGCTCGGCTCGACTCGATAAGCTTCGAGCTCGAGTTCGAACCTATCCTGACTCAGCTCGACTCGTTTACAGTCCTAAAGATTGCTAGAAATTTTCAAAGGCGCCGCAAAGTTATTTTTTTCTCTTTATCATTGTTTTCTTTTATAGCAGACGCTATGGTTATTGTGAATAGGGGTTGGGTCAAAAAAAACGGTTATGAGTTTGGGGGACAAGGTTTGATTGTGATCAAGATTTAGTACAGAAATTGAAAATCCTGTGTTTGTTTCTTTTTTGTTTCAATTGGGAGCCAAAGTTGTTATTAAATGGTTGCCTCTAGCCGTTGTTTTTTTAATTTAACCACTTAGGGTTTTGGATAAAACCTCTGGATTTCGATTGATTTTAAAGATTTAACTTTTTTAAAATTTTGTGTGATGAGTGTTGTTTTGACCTTTATAATCGACTGTGATTTGAGTATTCATGTTTTATGAAAGAATAGTATTTCATAGACATCTGGACCTAAAAACTGATTAAAAATAATATCTGATGGTTATTGTCAAAAACATTATATTTTGATTATTATAAAATCGAATTATAACAATAAAATATAAAATTTCGAAAATCATGTTTTCAATTTTTTACAAATGGTAGCATAACATACAAATATAAAATATGCACACACATGTATATTAATCTTGAATTTATTATAAAACTAACATTCGGGTTAATCGGGTTGACCCGAATCTCACAAAATCAACTCAAATACTAACGATTTATAAAAATCGCGTTCGGTTTGATATGATAATCTGGTTGTATTGCTCGAATTAGTCCTTAATCGGATTCAGATTGATAGTTTAATATTTGAGTTCAGGTAAAAAACACATCTAATCCGATGCAAAAATCAAGATGGATAATCTCTTTCTCTCTTTCACAAAATTTTCTACAATCAAGATATTTCTATTAACAAAATTATTAAAATAATTTAAAACCATATCTTTCTATATAAAAACAAATTTACAGAAAAAACAATATTTTGATAAAATATGAAATATTTAAATGATTTTAAAATGAGATATTTTTATATAAAAACAGATTTACAGAAAAAACAATATTTTGATAAAATATGAAACTTTAATGAAACAGGAACTTTTTAAAAATACAATATTTATAAAAGCCATTTTTTAATAAATAATATTTATATAAAAATGAAATTTTCTAAAAAGCGGACTCTTTTTTATAAAACAAAAATAATTAATATCTAAAGTGTTTAAACAATTTGGAATTGTTATAAAAATCTATTTATATATATTGTTCATAAATGTTTTTCTTAATGAAATGTTCAAAAACCCATATTTTTTTATAAACGAAAATTATAATAACTATATTATTATTTTATAATTTAAATTGCTTATATATACGAAATTTAAATTATATCTTATCATAAAATATCATTTTATAATTATTAAATCTTATTGATAACTACTTAATATTTTTATTCAACCGAATAGAAGACCCAGTCTAGACTAGTGATAACTATATGATAACTGGATTAGCTTTTAATTAGTTTATGTTCGAAAATATTTTTTTAAAATTCATTGGTAAAATATTGTTTTTGTCCAGTAAAAAACATTGTAATGGAACAAATATTTTACTAATTCATCAACACAAATTTAGTAAATCTTGTATATACAAGCAATGTGATACAACACAGTCGTTAATCTTGTGGTATTTTTATGGTAGAATGCACCATCGCTTATCGTAAAGAAAAACACTTCAAAATATCAAAAGTTCAAAACATGTTTTTTCATTATATATATCGACTATATAAGTTTTTAACAACTTTCGTAGAAGATCAAATCTATCAAAAGTACATATTAAATGATGAAGAGTATTATTATACATATTATAAATTTTTTCTCTATACTAATTCTAATTAATCCACCGTTGGATTTTTCTAGTAACTTTTCTAATGAGTTAACATGATTTAAGCTAAAATTATCATGGGATAGAAAATACGTAGTATAACTTTTTTTCTTTAGCTATGATTTTATCCGACTGATTTTCTTCCTTCTCTTCGTTTTTGAGAAATATTTTTAACGAGGCTAACATTTTCAAGTGTATTAATTAAATTGCTAAACATATGGACTTAGAGAAATTGTATACTAAGGTTATTAACATCTTTATAATAAGCTTTATCCTACTACAGATATATTTGACTCGTGATTTATCATGTTATCATATAACGACTATTTTTATATGATTAGGTTTCCTCTTCTATGTATAGCTAGCTCATTGTATGCATTATTCTTTGCGTTACAGTAGTTTTATAACACTCCATGCTTTTAGTTGTGATGTTTTATCAAACTTTCCAAATTTTTAATGAGAATATATTACATTTTTTGTCGACAACATTTTATTATTATACCTACTAGGAAGTGATTAGATGGCAACCAAGCAACCCATGTTATTATAACTTTATGGTACCTATTAGAAAAACACAAATAATAATAAAATAACAATATTAACAACGGTCGCGTGTGTCTAACCATTCTTCGTGAACATACTGTCGTTCCAAAACCGTCAAATCACCCACCAAGCAGTCATGAATATCGCTTAACGCTCTTCTTGGCTTTAGACGATTGAGTCGAGTCCAACCAAGAGATCAATGATATCAATAATTCCTAGATAAATGATCCAAAACTTCGACTCCAAATACATATGTTTGAATTTAAATATACACAAGTGAAACGATACTAAAGGTTGTAATATTAAATCTTGCTATTTTGCTTTTCAATAATCTCACAAAACATTACAATAATCTCACAAAACATTACAATAATCAACCATGCATCAAGCATGGATAATATTTTTCTACAAATAAGCCGAATAAAGAAAAGCAAAAACAAACAAAATACACACGTCCTATGCTCATGTATGATCTTTACTACTCATAAACTTGACAAACTCAAACAAGAACACAAATCAAACATGTCAAATCAATAGCATAATGAAATCAAAATGGTAAATTGAAGTCGTTTTCGGTGTCAACTGAACTATCACCTTCCATTGTTCCTTGCAATCGCGCAAACGCCTAACCAAATGAGCAATAAGAGTGTTATCGAAGCTAGAAGTGAACATAACTCCTGCGGATGCAAGATGGTCGCAAAATGTATCGAAGATATGGCAGATTTTCATCCAATGGATATGAGGGTTTCCTTTGAGCGCTTCGTATGCCACTCCTCCTCCTGCTCCTGTTGCAGATGCTCCAATCGATAAAATCAACTGCAATGTGCACACACAGTATCAGTTTATCAGAATCTGTTACCAGAAAACTCACAAAGACCTAGTAATATTTACTTAAGGTACACAGATTAGGTAAACTGTAGTTTATGCCGGACAAAATATTACTTTTAATTGGTTATGACAGAAACCAATGAAAGCATTAGGAATAAGGTATTTTTCACCCTATTTTACATTTAGATCTACGATATATAGTTTAAGGTCTTACAGAATCAAGTAGCAAGAAATGAAGCTGGTTCACCGAGTTATGTTCTTGCTTCTTTAGTGTTGAATATGACAAGTAACCGGTGATCATGCTATACAAGCCGATAACCGAGTATGCTGACACGAAATACCTATGAATTGAAATCAAACACATGATTAACAATATACCAATGGGGTCAAATATATTCATGTAACGGGGTAGGTATTGACAAATTCGATCTTTTGGTTTTCATTTGAACTCAACTCTATCGTAATATTAGTTACTGCTTACGTGAATGATGCGGAGTGAGTGAATTTTGCATCCACCCCTATCGTCATGGTTGGTGAAACGGGAATCTTCGCGCTTTGTTTCGAAGTGACCATAACAACAACTGCGATCAACGAAAATACAAACAGGCATACCCTCAAAGCCACATCAACCTTTGCCTGGTTTCTGACAGCAACTGCGCCTCTACCAGAGACGTACCTCGTTAATTTGAAAGATAATTTGACGACCACCTC
>CM046454.1:7950007-7958206 GCA_025506515.1 Flaveria trinervia | reverse complement strand
GTTGCAGATGCTCCAATCGATAAAATCAACTGGCAATGTGCACACACAGTATCAGTTTATCAGAATCTGTTACCAGAAAACTCACAAAAGACCTAGTAATATTTACTTAGGTACACAGATTAGGTAAACTGTAGTTTATGCCGGACAAAATATTACTTTTAATTGTTATGACAGAAACCAATGAAAGCATTAGGAATAAGGTATTTTTCACCCTATTTACATTTAGATCTACGATATATAGTTTAAGGTCTTACAGAATCAAGTAGCAAGAAATGAAGCTGGTTCACCGAGTTATGTTCTTGCTCTTTAGTGTTGAATATGACAAGTAACCGGTGATCCTGCTATACAAGCGAGATAACCGAGTATGCTGACACGAAATACCTATGAATTGAAATCAAACACATGATTAACAATATACCAATGGGGTCAAATATATTCAGTAACGGGGTAGGTATTGACAAATTCGATCTTTTGGTTTTCATTTGAACTCAACTCTATCGTAATATTAGTTACTGCTTACGTGAATGATGCGGAGTGAGTGAATTTTGCATCCACCCCTATCGTCAGGTTGGTGAAACGGGAATCTTCGCGCTTTGTTTCGAAGTGACCATAACAACAACTGCGATCAACGAAAATACAAACAGGCATACCCTCAAAGCCACATCAACCTTTGCCGGTTTCTGACAGCAACGCGCCTCTACAGAGACGTACCTCGTTAATTTGAAAGATAATTTGACGACCACCTCGTTGATGTCTCGGTGGTGGCTTGTGGCGGAGCTCCGGTCTCGGTTGATGCCATCGCCACCGGGTATTAGATTACTGTTGTTGGGATATTTGCCATGGTGCTTAATATATATACTAGTGATATTTGTTTGTTTGTTAAGTTGTTTAAGGGTTTAATTAGTTGTAGTTGAACGTGTTACATTTTTTAATCACATGTAGCGTAATAATAATTAGTGAATTGGTTCTTAATGATTTATATACAGAGAAAACCTTCATATTGAACGTATGTTAGCTTGCATGCAATGACATAAGATGGCAATGTTTTTTATTCAGCCTGCAGGTGATGTAATTTACTTTCATATTTATTTTTTGATTAATAATCTTATATTTATTTAGTGGTTGATAATAATTCTAACTCAGTAAATATTTATATTTATTTTCAACTTTTAGTTATTTTTCACTAACGGTTCCTTACTAACTGAAAGTTAACTTCCGTTAATTTTTATTTATAAAATGAGACCAACTTTGAACCATTTTCAACTCCGCCACCACCAACCTTTAATAGATCCACTTTTCAGTGTTTAACATTTATCATCACCTGAATCTACCTCCAACAAGTCAATTGATTCAGATCAGGATATGGATATTGGCAGTTTTAAGGTGCAGCAGTTTTAGATTGACGAACCAAATGGTTGATTTCAAAATTCTGCTTAGTATTTTGACCGTATAAACTGTTCACATTATCAAAAAACTAATAGTGTTAACTCTTAGTTAGTAAGTGACCGTTAAAATAAAATAATCTTAAAGTTGTGAGTGTTTGTAAAAATTTTCTGATTTAGAATTAATCTCGTCCAATAAATACATGTTGAGATTATTAAAATCTAATAACCTTTATTTTTATTCCGGGTAAAGTAATAATTGAAATGGTATGAAAAAAAATTTTCTATAATATATAGAATTCAAGTATTTAATTTCTACAAAAGACCGTTAGTGAAGTAGATTAAAAATCAGTATAAAAATAATAGTATTATTATCAAATAAACAAATAAATTATATTTCGTCAAATATCATTAGGTCCTTATTTGGATTATCGAACTCGGAATTCCTATAAAGCTAGACAAGTATATAAACTTCCATGTTGCAGCAAAAACACGAACTCAATTGACATTCGACAAATTCGTTAAATAATTGTAATGTTTTCAGAACCGATTGTAATGTTTTTAGAACCGAAACGAACAGTGAACTGGACGTTTTACTGGTTCACTGGCCCAACCTGTTCAACGGTCGGATCGGATATAAGAACCGGATAAATTATAATTATTTTATAAATTACATGTAAAAAATACTAAAAGATAAAAATATATATGAAAACCGGTTCGACGGTCCAACCCCCGGTTCATCCGGTTTGACCCCGACCACCCACTACAAGATTTTTGCCCTATCGCAACGACAAATGTCGTCGCCATAGGTGCCTTTTGTCGTCGTCGTAGCATATCGCGACGACATGTCGTCGCGATAGGGGTAGTAGCTGTAGTTTCGTCGCAATAGGTCAAAAAAAGTCGTCGGCGTAGACATTGTAGCCATTGTCACCTATTGCGACGACATGTCGTCGCAATAGGCTTGTCGCTATTAATTTTTTCCTAATTTTTTAATTCAAAATTTAAAATAAAATATCTAACCCAGAAGCCCTATGTCGTCGCCATAGGTATTTTAATATAATAAATAATAAAAATAAAAAATATATTAAATTAATAAAATGTTTTAATTTTACCTATGGCGACGATATGTCGTCGCCATAGGGTTCCTGGTTAATTAATTTATTTTTTAAATTGATTTTTTTTTTTCCAGGTTTTTTATCTAAATAATTTACCCAAATCAGATACACAGAAATGAAACCTAAATATTACCAATACTAAAACGTAGATCAAACAATTATAATTCAGTACATAACAAACAAGACAAAAGTACCAAACTTAACATATCTTAAGTTTTACAAACCTAACAAATTAACTTCCTAATTGTCGTCATCTTCATCATCTTCGTCGTTATTGGGATTATATTTTCTTTTCAATTCATTCATCCTTTCTTGCATTTCTCGTATTGTTGCTTTATTGCTTCCATTTCTTCATTCGGATGTGATGATGACCCGCTTGATTGTTCATAAGAGAGAGATTTTTACCTTTCGTCCAACACCTCTCGTAGGACCACGCCTTTCTCCTAATGCAAGCTCTCTAAACATTACATTTCATAACGGGCGACTCTCCGCCTCCATTTGCATTTGGGCGTATGATTTTCAATTTTTCCTGTAATTTTAAAGAATCAAAATGAAAATGTATTAAGATTTTATAAAATCGACAGCAAACTATAACAAAATGAAAAAAAACATCAAAATCATAACTAAATATAACATAAAATTCCCAACTTTCAAGATATAAAACAACTTATCAAAAACAAACAGTTCTCAAATATGTATAGCATATAGACTATATTGGGTCAAGATCACCAAACATAATATAAATACATATGAACATATGATAATAACATTCTTAACATATTAAGCTTACCCAATCTTCTTCTGCCCTTTGATTGACCCATCCTGACCCTTCTCTGTAATGCGACCTCCTCCACGTTTCGATGTAACTTGGGGTCCCGGTTTGTTGCTCCTATTAAAAACAACATTCATAATAACATAAAAGAATTAATAATACATAATTAAATAACATATGTTTTTTACCTGAAGATATCGTCTTTGAGCATATGATCGACTACCATGCAGACTTGGATAAAGTTCTTTTGCCTTATTCTCTACGCCTTTTTCAGAAAGGCGTTTATGTTCTTCACTTGAGAAAAAATCAACCACCCGCTCCCATGCCTCCCGACTTTGACCTTCATGTGGATTATTTAAAGCGTGCTCAATATTATCATAGCCTTCATGATTTAAGAAATGTTGTTTCATATTATATTATCTATCTCGAAATGCTCGTTGGCAATCCATATGGATACCAAGTTGGATTCCATGCCAATGGTTTGAACCACGATAAGCTTCTAAATCAAAATATTCCTGCAAAATAGAATAGTTAGAAATATATAAAAGTTATGATTACTAAATTACAAATAAAAGACCACATAATACTCGTCTCCATAAAATTAAACAATGATATCTTAAACGTATCAGGGACTTTTTTCCAAGAGGGATAATGAAAAGGAGCAATGGCAACATGATTGGATAATGCTCTAACAAATATTGACTATTTTATCCCACAACTTTAAATTCTTTTCTTGTATGATCAAATTCTACGGGTGCTGGTTGGTTGTTGTTTGTAACCCATTTCTCATATAAAATTAAATTCCTTCTTTGATCATCTTTTCTTAGCTGACGCTATATTAATATAAAAATCAAAAGTTTAGTAATATTTAAAATTTAAAACATTAATACATGATTGGCAACTGGAAGGAAGAGTATATCCATGCTCGTGGGGATCCCTACTCCCACCGTCACCACCATGTGATCCTGCTATGTTGAAGACATAACCTGCAATAAAATCATGTGTCACTTAATAAGAAATAGAATAAAATATGACATTTTCATAAGAAATAAAATAAAGTGTTCTTAGTACATACAATCAATCTTAGTTATCACTATAAAGATTTCATCTTCGTTACAAGATTATCATCGCCTGAAATCTACCTCCAACTGTTGTTTTGTGTAGTGCGTCTAATATCACGGCTATTTACCACAAATCTAACACCATTGACAATACAAGCTGTGTAAGAATATGTGCACATGGGGCCATGTGCCAATGCCTTCAGTTCTTTGTCAGGAGACGTATTGAACTTATTATTAAGCCATGAAGAAAATTCATTTTTCTACATCGCTTCCAGAGAATTCAAGTTCAAATTCACTGTGTGAGAAATATAATATTTATATTAGTTTATCATTTTAGCTAAAATGAAACTAATAAGAATAATTTAAACCAAAAAACTTACGACGTGTAGACTTAACTTCTTCACAATTGTTCAGCACAAACCAATGAAATGACTTCTTAGAATTTTCACTGAGGGAAATCATTTCTTCTTTGAAATTGGTCAACATTGTGATGAAAAAACAAAGAACGTCTCTTTGAATGCCAGGATCTTCATTCCTATCAGGACGGTTAAATTTGGTTTGAATACCCTCCAAATACATAGAGCAGAATGTCAATGCTTCATATGCAACATAACCCTCTGCTATTGATCCTTCAGGCTTAGCTTTGTTTCAAACATAAGCTTTCAGCTTTTTCATGTATCTTTCAAAAGGATACATCCATCTCATATATACAGGCCCTCCAAGAATAGCTTCATCAGGTAAGTATAGAATTAGATGAACCATAATATCAAAAAATACTGGAGGATGTATTAGTTCCAAAATGCATAAAATATTAACCACTTCTTTCTGTGCTTTAAACATGTCATCCACATCTAGTGATCGTGCACAAATCTTTTTAAATAATGTGCAAAGGTTAATAATTGTTGTTGAAACATTTTCAGGTAAACTTGCACGGATCCCGATTGGTAGCAAACGTTGCATAAGAATGTGACAATCATGAGACTTTAACCCGATGATATTTGAGTTATTAAGAATCACCTTATTTTTAAAATTTTATCCAAAACCATGAGGTAGTCTCACTCTTTTAAGGAACTAACAAAATTTAGATTGATCACTAGGTTTGAAAGAGTAAGAAGCTTGTGGCTGTGTATGACCTTGTTGTTTTTCACACTTAGCCATAAATCTGATCGTATTCCTAATTTTTAAGTCTTCTCTTGCTTTGTGTGTGTCTTTTGATTTTCATTCATCAACAACGTACCTAACAAGCTCTCACACACATTTTTCGATATGCATAACATCAAGATTATGTTTTAAATCAAGAGATGACCAATAATCCAACTCAAAGGATATATTCTTTTTTGTCCAATTCAACTCTAGCTCATCACGTTTTCTTTTCACGCCACCATGATTGGGATGTTTACCTGGAACATGATCGGGAAGACGGTTAAGTTGTTCTAATATTTTAAATTAGTTAATGCTTTGGATGCTTTCTTAACTCTTTCTGTCCATTAAACAACAAGCTTCTCTCCATTTTACTTCTAGGCAAGAATCTTCTATGACCAGTAAATGATATTTTATTAGTTACGGCACGAGGGTGTGTCCATGTTACACGTCGCACATGCAAGGTAACCTTGCCCACTCCATCCAGACAAACTGCTACGAGCAGGATAATCATAATGGTCCATAACAATACCGCACACATCGTAAATACAGTTTCTATCGAGGCATCTCTTATTGTACTCCATCCTTCCACAATTGATTCAACTCATCCACCAAAGGCCTTAAAAAATATCAATGTCTTTTCCAGGTGATTGAGGACCGGGAATAAGCAAAGTTAACATGAAAGAAGACTCTTTCATACATAACCACGGTCGTGTGTTATACGTTGTTAACACAACTGGGCACATACTGTAAGCTTGACTCATGTTACCAAATGGATTAAAACCATCTGCAGCTAGACCCAAACGAACGTTCCTAGGCTCTTTGACAAATTCAGAATGTCTCTTATCAATTCTTGCCATGCCTCCCATCTACCGGATGACGCATAATACCATCGTTGAGCGTCCAGTGTGATGCCAAATCATATCCTTGTTGTGAATCTAGAACTATACCTTCGTTTAAGTCGAGGAATTAATGGAAAATACCAATACTTTTTATGCTACTTTTTTTCCTTTTGTGTTTTTATCAACCCATCTGCTCTCACTACAAACCGGAAAATCTTGCAATTCTTCATTCTCTTTCCAAAACAAAGCACAATCATTGATGCAAGCATGGATGGATTCATATCCTAACCCAATCTTTTTCAGCTTCTTCTTCGCCTCATAGTGTGAAGATGGAATGTGATTTTCTTTCGGGAATACAACCTTTAAAAACTCTAAAAGTTGATCAAACGAACTATTTGTCCACTTGTTGATTACTTTAATATGCATCAGTTTGGCTAGAAATTTTAAAGAAGACATCCAATTACAACCGGGGTATAACTCAGTGTTCACCTTATTATAGAGTTCATCAAATTCCGAGTCTAAAGTATATCCATCCTCATCTATGTTTTCTTCATTCTCTGTGGTAACATCTTCGATTGCATCAAACATCTCATTATTTGATATATTACTTGCTGGAGGAGTACGTGTTATTGTAGCAAATTGTTTTGCAGCATCAGAAGAACTAGAGACCTCGCCATGATAAATCCATTTCGTATAATGTTGAGCAAAGCCACGATCATGTATGTGAGCATTAATAATATTTAAATCATGACGAAAAGCATTCACACAATCTCTACACGGGCATTTTGTTTTGCCATCACTGTCGACAAAGTTCTTAACATTCTCCATAAAATTTTTAAGACCTTCTAAAAAAACCGGAGATGTTCGATTTTTTATTTTAATTCAGCTTTTATCGATTGTCATAATTGTTTCATACACATACATTATCATTCTATCAAAACAAATAAACTTCATATATGAACCTATAAAATTATCATTTAACAAAACAATCCAAATAAACTTTATATCTTAACCGATAACATTATCATTCTAACAAAACAATCTCAATATACTTTATATATTACCTATTACTACAACTACATTCAACCAAACCTACAACTACATTTAACCAAACCTACAACTACATTCAACCAAAACTACAACTACATTCAACCAAAACTACAACTACATTCAAACAAAACTACAACTACATTCAACCAAACCTACAACTACATTCAACCAAAACTACAACTACATTGTAAAAAACATACTACATTCAAACAAAACTACAACTACATTCAATCAAACCTACAACTACATTCAATCAAACCTACAACTACATTCAACCAAAACTACAACTACATTCAACCAAACCTGCAACTACATTCAACCAAAACTACAACTACATTCAACCAAAACTACAACTACATTCAACCAAACCTACAATTACATTCAACCAAACCTACAACTACATTCAACTAAGCCTAAAACTACATTGTAAAAAACACAATACAATTAAACTAAAAACCTACAACATAATACAATTAAACTAACAACCTACAACATAATACATTAAACTAACAACCTACAAACTACATTAAAATAACAACATACAACTACATTCAATCAAAACTACAATACATTGTAAAGAATATTAACCTTCAAGATTATATCTACTAACCTTCAACTTAGTCTTTTGAACACAAATCAAAACAATAATGGTGGTAGTAACCCTAACACGTCTTGTGTGATGGCAAACGGTAGCGGTGGTGGCAGATTTGCGGCGGTGGTGCCCAATTTGGTGGTTGGTCGTGGTGGTGGTGCCCAATTTCGGGGTTGAAGACCGCAATTGGGTGAAGATGGAGGTATAAGGGTTGAAGACCTCGATTGGGTGAAGATAGCGGTGGT
>CM046454.1:7920007-7947507 GCA_025506515.1 Flaveria trinervia | reverse complement strand
TTGTTGTTGTTGTTGTTTGTTTGTTGTTGTTGTTTGTTGTTGTTGTTGTTATTGTTGTTTTGTTGTGTTGTTGTTGTTGTTGTTTGTTGTTGTGTCTGTTGTTTGTTGTTGTGTTGTGTTGTTTGTTGTGTTGTTGTTTGTTGTTGTTGTTCTTGTTGTTGTGTTGTTGTTTGTTGTTTGTTGTTGTTGTTTGTTGTGTTGTTGTTGTTTGTTGTTGTTGTTCTTGTTCTTGTTGTGTTGTTGTTTGTTGTTGTTGTTGTCGTTGTTGTTGTTGTTGTTGTTGTGTTTGTTGTCGTTGTTTTCTTGTTGTTGTTGTTGTTTGTTGTTGTTGTTGTTGTTGTTGTCTATAATTATAATTAATAAATATCAACGTATATAATTTAACATGATGTATTATTGTTAATATATTATTTTTATAAAAAGTTATAATAAATATAAAAAAGTCCATAATGTATATTGTATATTATTTTTTTTAAAAATATATTATGCTTATAATTATAATATATAACTATTATATTATAAGTATTATTTTATATGTATAATTATAATAAATACAAAAAAAGTCCACAATATATTATTGTTAATACTATTATTTTTATAAAAAAAGTCCACACCCTATGGCGATGTCATCGCCATAGATGTTTCACAAAAGGCGGGGTATTTCCCTCCAATTTTTTAGAGAGAAAAAAAGAGAAAAAAATAATTTATCTATCGCGACGACATGTCGCGATAGAGATTTGAGAAAAGGCGGGCATTTTTACCGTCTATTTATTTTAGAGGAAGTAAAATAAAAAAAAATATTATCTATAACGACAACATGTCGTCGCCATAGATAATGAAAATTCTTTAACCATCTGAAAAAATATAAATTATGATAAAATTACCCTATCGCGACTAACCTATAGCGACGACAGTGTGTCCTCGCTATAGGTCACCCTATCGCGACGACATGTCGTCGCGATAGAGTTTTGGTAGCCAAAACCCTAATCAACCTTATAGAGACGACATGTCGTCGCAATCGGGTGACCTATAGCGAGGACACATTGTCGCCGCGATAGGGTAATATTGTTGTAGTGACCGTTCAATGCCAAAACAGATTTAAGCATCTAACGGACCGGATTAGAGTTCGGTTTCCAGTCCAACGGCGGGTCCGATTTAGTTTTAAAAACAATAGATAATTGAAATCAAAGTAAAAGCAATGCTACTCACGTGTTACGACAAAGGCATAAAAACATTAAATGTTGTCTCGAGCCAATACTCTAAAAGGGAGTATAAGTAGACAGATAACATATATATTAAAAATTATTTTCATAGAAGAATTTTTTATGGATTTATCCGAATATGACTATTTCAAAGGTGAATTAGAGTTAAATGTTTTTTAGATTTTATAAAAATTATCATTTAAATTCAAATGATTAAATTTTATCATTTGAGTCCAAACGTTTCACTAAAATATATAGTTGTAGAAATCGCTAGGTGTTGCTAGTTCGATCGATTGTGTAATTGCGAGTACTTGGCCTAGACGAGCACTTCTCTGACATGATAAATTATAAAGAAATTAAATTTCATAAAATTATATATATATCAAGTAACTTAATTTTACTAATGTTAATTTATAATAAAATATATGAATATCAATACATATCAAAATAAAATATGTTTAATTCCTAAAACATTTCAAAAAGTGATATTCATTCTTTAATATTATAGATGTTATGATCATTAATTATCCTCTTTTAAGTTACTTCCGTGAAAACAACGATAAATCCAATAATGGTGAAAGATGAAGATAGCAAAAATCAGTAAAAAACAACGAAATTTCGAGTTGGTCTGAGTTGGCCAAGTAGGAGCGAGTTTGCCGAGTAGGGCCAAGTGGAGGCCGAGTTGGACCGAGTAAGGGTCGAGTTGCTTTGAATTAGACCGATTCCAAGTATGATAGACCAAGTTGAAGAAAATCGCGTTAGCACCCTACCAAGTACTCGGCCACCAGGCCGAGTTTACAACACTACTAAAATTGTTATTTGAATACATTTGACTATACCTAACTAACACTTCTAACTTTCAACATGCGTGGATTTTAGTTAAAACAACTAGAAAATAAAACTAACACCGCTAACTTTCCAACATACGAGGTATTTTAGTTTAAACAATTACAAATAAAGAAAGAGCCTCGCATAAGGGGTTTTATGTGTTACTCTATTTGATAATAGCAATTATAATTTGACCTCACGATAGTCTTTTATTGTTTTGTCTGTGTGGGTGTATTATGGTGGCAGATGGACTTGCATCCTGAGACATCTTGGCCAGCAGCTCTTTGAGTCTGCTAACCTCATCCTCTAGAATGGTGTTTTGAGCAACTACATCATAGAAGAAGCTCAGGTCATCATCAGTTGATACTGAATCACCTGACCTCCTGACAGAGTCAGGATGAACATGCCTTGAGTGTAGATCAATTATAGCATGTGCCCCTTGTTCTCGGTTCTGGGGACTTCCAGCCTCAGGACTATGTCCTTCATCAGCTGTTGCCACTGGTGAGGTCTTAGAGATGTTACCAACTGCACCCTGGTCATTTGCTGAGTCAGAGACAGTGGCAGCCTCACCAGAAGTTCGCACCTCCTTATCTACACTAGAAGATGGAACATGATAACCCCTGTGTTGTGGGTTGACAGAAGCATTGTGATCCTCCCCCTCAGTGGTGAGGTTATCCCAGTAGTAATTGTGTCTGGGTGGGGGGTGAGGAATGCAACTGTGTCAGCACCTTTGCAACAATTATTGTAGGGCTTTGAGGGACGGTTGCATCAGGAGAGGGTGTGGAAGCAGTGTGCACCCGGGACAAGTGGTGCTCTTCGATGGTAATCCCCTCAAGTGAGGAGGATCCCAGCAGTGTGGCTTCCCTTTGAGGGGTGCTTCAGGTTCCTTTTGAGAGGAAACCTGAGCGGCTTCAGTTGTGGAGTCATAGTCTCTACTGGGGGGTTAGGTCCAGTAGAGATAACCTGCATTGGTGCAGCAGGAGCATCCACAGGGGACTCAACTCCCTGAGTAGCTTTCTTAGGCTTCTTCTTGGTGGGTTTGGAGGGGACTTTGGATGTGGAAGTGGAGGCTGTGGGTTCCAGCTGCGTGGGTTTGCGCAGCTTGGCAGCTGTTTGAGAGTTTGGTCAGTGTTGTGTCGGGAGTATACCTCCGGCAATACAGCCAAAGCAAGGACTCCCAGACCAACTAGTCCCTCAGCAGAAAGCTGATTCTCTATTATGGCCATTATAAACCGAGGATATAGTATCCAACGGTTAGAAAGTGGTTTTGTGGCCATATCCTTGATTTCAAAAAAATTATTTCAGAAAAGTTTAATGGTTCTTGTTCAAGGATAGAAAACAGTACCCGTTGCCATCTGGAAGACAGTTGATCCAAGAGGAAGTCTTCGGGGCCAGGCAAACATTTACCATATGAAATATTAATCGTTCAGCATCTTGAAAATATTTCTTCAGGATTGTTGAAGCGCTAAGATCACCCTGATATCCATGTTGTCCAAATGAAAGATCAAGTTGGCGCTTAGGATATCCAACAGGGTAGGCAGCATCATCTAACAGTAATATCTGACGGATGGTAGCAGTAGAGATGACCACCTTATGAGAGTTGATGGACGAATGGATAGATTCTCCATTAACGGTCGCATTCGTCCAAAACTGATGTAGTGAATCGGCATAAATGATTGGATTTAAGAGGAAAGCCGTTTTCAGTGGGGATTGGATCATAAGATCTATAGCATTATCAAATTTGGTCCAGAAGGGCGATTTGGTGAGGTACGTGACACAGTTGTGTCGAGGCTTGATTTGCATGGTCGCCATTAATGAAGGTGAAAAGTTTTCAGAGCTTTTGAAATTTTAGGTCGAGAAAGAATGAAAAACTCTGAAAGAGGGATCAGGTATATATAGGGTACAGGTTATGAAACAACTGAAGGTTTTGATTGTTAGTCATCAGTATTTGAAACTACTGATGACGTGGTATTAACTTTCAGAGGTTTGAAACGACTGATGGTATTGGTGTGGTCAGCAGTTATAAAACAACTGAAGACATGGTGTTTACAATCAGACGTTGAAACAACTGAAGTCTCTGATTTAGGCATCAGTAGTTTTAAAAACTACTGAAGACAAGTTGGACTTCAGATGTTTAAACAGCTGAGGACTTGGTATTAGCCATCAGTAGTTGTGAAACTACTGAAGACAGTGGTTTTGTCATCAGCTGTTGTAAACAACTGAAGACTAGGGAATAGTCGTCAGTAGTTATAAAACTACTGAAGACGTGGTTTTGCTTCAGTTGTTTAAAATGAAACAGCAGTTGTACAAACGACTGAAGAGAAAATTCTTTTCAGCTGTTTTCGTCAATTCTTCGCTTTTCAGCTGCTTCAATCTGTCCTCAACACATTCATCAGTCTTTTTGGCTGATGTCAGTTGTTTCATAGGACATCAGTACTTATCTGTTTTTACTGATTGCAGTAGTTGTAGCTGCATCAGTAGTTGTGACTACATCAGTAGTTTAGAACAGATGAAGTACTTCAGTACGTGTGAGACATTTAGCCTTCAGTAGTTATAAAAACTACTGAGGATAAAAGAACTCATCAGTACTTATATGTGACATTGGTACTTATGATCATCAGTATGAGTTACTAAGATCATCAGTAGTTGTCACTTATTCTAGTTGCAGCATACCAAGCCTTAACACCAGGTTTTGGAAAGTTGAACTATCCAAAGGCTTAGTAAAAATGTCTGCAAGCTCATCAGCACTAGGCACAAACTTAGGATCAATCAAACCTTTTCAAAACAATCCCTTATAAAATGATGTCTGATCTCTATATGTTTGGTCCTAGAGTGCTGGACTGGATTTTTGACAATACAAAGAGCTGAAGCACTATCCATTAACAGTGGAGTCTTAGTTTCTGTAATGCCATAATCCAAAAGTTGGTTTTGAAGCCAGAGTACCTGAGATGTACAGCTTGCAGCAGCAATGTACTCTGCTTCAGCAGTGAGATGTAGCAACTGAGGTCTGTTTCTTGCTCTGCCAAGAAATCAAGCAGTTGCCTAGGAATTGACATCCACCAGAAGTTGATTTCCTGGTCAACTTACACCCTGCATAGTCACTGTCAGAAAAAGCAACTAATTTACCAGAATGGCCGGTAGAATACCATAAACCTAGAGATGGAGTGCCTTGCAGATATCTAAAGATCCTCTTGACTGCAATCAGATGAGACTCTTTAGGTGCAGCCTGAAATCTAGCACAAACACATGTAGCAAACATAATATCTGGTCTAGAAGCTGTTAAATACATCAAGGACCCAATCATACATTTGTAAAGTGTTTCATCAACCACTTTACCTTTCTGATCTGAGTCCAGTTGTGTGGTGCTGCTCATGGGAGTAGAACAGGGCTTACAGTTTTGTAAATCAAACTTTTGCAAAAGATCTTTTGTATTTGGACTGATGAATAAAATTCCATCAGCCTTTTGTTTGATTTGCAACCCCAGAAAGAACTGTAATTCTCCCATGGCACTCATTTCAAACTTCTGTTGCATCAACTTTGTAAAGGCATCACACAACTTTGGATCAGAGGATGCAAAAATGATATCATCGACATAAATTTGAACAAGTAGATTATGCTGCCTAGCTTTCTTAATGAATAAAGTCTTGTCTATGGAGCCTCTAGTGAAATTGTTTTCCAGAAGAAAGTTTGATAATGTCTCATACCAGGCTCTGGGAGCTTGTTTTAACCCATAAAGAGCTTTATCAAGCTTATACACCCAATTAGGATGTTTATTGTCCTCAAAGCCTGGAGGTTGACATACATAAACCTCTTCTTTAACTTTTCCATACAAAAATGCACTTTTGACATCCATTTGAAAGACTTTAAGGTTTTGATAAGCAGCATAAGCTAAAAACAATCGAATTGCTTCCAGTCTGGCTACAGGGGCAAAGGTTTCATCATAATCAATACCTTCTTCTTGTGCAAACCCCTGAACAACCAGTCTGGCCTTGTTCTTAACAATAAGCCCATTTTCATCAGTTTTGTTCCTAAACACCCATTTAGTGCCTATTGCACACTTACCTGGAGGTAGAGGAACCAGTTCCCACACTTGCTGTTTCTTGAACTGAAGAAGCTCAAGCTGCATGGCATCAACCCATCCATTGTCCTTTAAGGCAATGTGATAATTCTTTGGCTCTTGCTGACTGATGAAGAGAGCATAGAAGCAGAAATTTGACAATTGACTTCTTGTTGAGACTCCAGCAGTGATATCACCAATGATTTGAAACATAGGGTGATTCTTCAGATCTTGATACACAATGAGATCTGTGCAAGTGTTTGTAGCCGGTTCAGCAGCAACAGATGGTGATGGTGTATCATTTCCTTGAAACCAATCAGTGGATGGTAATTCAAAGGAAGTTGAATTCGAAGAAATCTCATCAGCATTTGTTGTGGATGGTGCTACTGGCGCTACAGGAACATCAGGTCTAGCTGAGTCAGACAGCTGATCACTAAACCTGAAGAGGTGAGTACTGCAATCATCATCATCATCAGCAGTACCACCAGGTGGTGAACTGTTGACAGGAGCAACAGCAGGAGGTTGATAAGGAACATATTGCAGTATGTCCAAATCAAATAACTCCACATGACTTTGTGGAATCTTGTCCTTTGGAGATTCATTAAACTTAACATGTAGAGTTTCTTCAACCATCTTTGTTCTGCAGTTGAAGACTCTGTATGCCTTGCAAGTAGATGAATAGCCAACAAAGTATCCTGCATCCACCTTAGGATCAAATTTGTGGAGTTGATCCTTTGTGTTGAGAATAAAACAGGGACACCCAAATGCTTTAAAAAATGAAATCAGAGGAGCCAAATGATGGAGAACTTCATATGGAGTCTTCATCAACCTCTGATTTACTAAAACTCTATTTTGCACATAACAAGCTGTGTTGACAGCTTCGGCCCAAAAGGTCAATGGCAAACCTGAGTCAGCCAGCATGGACCTTGCAGCTTCAATGAGAGTCCTGTTCTTTCTCTCCACTACTCCATTTTGTTCTGGAGTCCTTGGAATGCTGAACTGCCTTTGATTCCCTTTGAAAGATAGAAGTCATCAAGTGTATGATTTCTGAACTCAGTTCCATTATCACTCCTAATACACTTGACTGGAAGGGAATACTGCTTCTCAATGTACAGCACAAAGTGGATAATCTTCTGAGTAGCCTCATCCTTTGAATGTAGAAAGAAAGTCCATACAAATCTGGAGTAATCATCCACAATTACCAGACAGTTTCTTCTTTGCCATGCTCATTACTCTCACAGGACCAAATAGATCCATATGAAGTAATTGCAAACATGCAGTGGACTTGGACACTTCAATAGGAGGGAACGAGACTTTGTGATGTTTCCTTTTAAACAAGCAGTGCAGGTTTCATCACAGTGGAACTCCTTTATTGGTAAGCCTCTGACTAAACTATTGTGGCTAAGCTGATTCATGTTTTTGAGATTAACATGACCAAGCCTCCTGTGCCACAGTTTAGATTCTTGAGAAGAGGCTTTGGAAAATAGGCAAGGATTGCCTTTGAGATCTATCTTCTTAGAGAGATCTAAGGCATACACTCTTCCTGTCCTGTTGGCTTTCAGGAGAGTGTGATCATCCACTACCTTGTCAATCAAGTGCAAAACTTTGGATGACAGAATGCTACAGTTTTGACTTGTGAAAAGGGCAACATGGCCTTTATCACACATTTGACTGACACTCAAGAGGTTGTACTTGAGATTTTCCACATGATTAACATCATCAAACTTGATTTCTCCATTGGAGACAAAGCCCTTACCGATGATGTAACCCCTAGCATCATTGCCAAAAGAGACAATCCCTTCTTTCCTTGAGAGTAGTCATGAAGAAGAGAGATGTTCCCAGTCATGTGCATAGATCCCCCACTGTCTGCATACCAGATGCTACTTTGGCATGTTGAAGAACCCTGCAATAATAAACAATCAGTTAGTTTTAGAGACCCAAACCTTTTTGGTTTTGGGCCTGGTCTCATCAATAGATGGTAAACTAACATGTTTATTTGTAACAACAGCCTGAGAAGAATAAGATGGTGTAGAAGAGGAGTCCTTGGCTTGGACCTCCTTTTCTGTGGTTTCAACATAGGAGAATCTAGTTGGTTAACTCTACCCAACAGATGCACCATCATCACCAGCTGTGTCTGATTTTGTGATAAAGCTTTCAGCTCATCAGACACATTGCTAGTGGAGTTAGATAAGGTCCTATGTTGCACCTTCTTCTTTTGAGCACCCTCAGCTGTCACCTGTTTAACTCCTTCCTTTTTGGATTTCTTTAAGGACTTAAGGGTTACAGGATTTGATGTTGCTGATACAAATGTGGTCTCAAACTCAGTTTTCATTTTTACCATTTTCTCATTAATTTCTTCTTTTGTTTGAGTTTGGAACCTCTTTTGTACCAACAATCATCTGTAAGATGATTGAACAAACCACATACTTCACATGGTTTCTTCTTCATCTTAGGTTGATCATCAACTAAAGACGGTGAAGCAACAGAAGACTTGTTCTTCAATGCTTTGGAAGCATTGGTTGCTTTCTTGACTACCTCTTTAGTAGTCTTCAAACTTTCTACTGCCAGTTTTTTCTCTTCAGTACTGACAGCAGTTGAAGTTTGAACTTCAGGTGTTAAATCCTGCTCTCCAGTCCTTTCAGGACCTTCAGGATTAACTCCTGAGTTGATCAACCTATTGATCATGTGAATGTCAGCATTTGAACCATCAACATCAGCTGATAGGTTCAAAGAGGGCTTGATGCTGACTGCTACTTCTGATTGTGCTGTATCAGAAGGTAGATCACATGATGTGATGGATTGGTTATCACTCTCACCATCAGATTCTACCTCTGCTCTTGGGGTAAAATCTGTAGGTGGAGCAGTGTGATTGTAGCCAATCCAAACTTCACATTTGAAGCAGATTGCTTACTAAGAAGCATTTCAAAACCTTTGCATGATTGTACCCATCTATCACACTCGACCTGGGTAACTGCAAGGGTTTCTTTGAGATCTTTGTACTTCTCTAGAAGTACATCTTCTCTAGCCTTATCATCAATTATTTGGCAATTCAGTTTATAAACCTCATCATTTTTATCTTTGAGCACAAACTCAAACTCAGCTTTGTTTTTGGAAATTATTTGTTCTAGCTCAATGTTCTTATTAATTAAAGCTACATTTGCTTCTCTAATGGAAGCAAATGCTGCTATGCATGGTTCAGAACATAATTTGGCTTTTTCCTCAGAGGATACCTGTGATACCTGAGGTGTAGAGACATTGGAAAATGAAGTATCAGCAGACTCCAAAGCCATAAGAGCTAGATTCCCAAAGGGACTGTCACCACCATGTTGACCAGCACCTGAGAACAGTTGATCATGACCAGACAAGACATCTGGTAAACTGCTCCAGTCAACAACTCCTGGGGTGAAGAAGCTGTGTTGTTGAGATTGAGGTTGTTGATGAGATAGGGAAGGCTGAGGTTCTGGTAATGCATGAGGTTGTGGTGTCATAGGAACTTGAACTTGATTTGACTGTGGCATGTAATAACAAGGGTACTGATATGGCATTTGACCCTGAGGAACAAAATATGCCGGAGATTGTTGTTGAGGATGATGACTAGAGGTGACAGGATGTTGCCTCTGTGTTGTTGACTATTGCCAGGAAAAGTCACAAAGGGTGCAGTAGAGTTAGATCCAGTTGATCTACACTCTCTTGCAAAGTGTCCAAGCCGTTGGCATTTGTGACACCTCAACTTACTCTTGTCAAAACCAACTTTGGTTTTGCCAGAGAGTCCTGGGAATTTTCTTCCAGTTCTTTTGTAGAACTTCTGAGATCTGATATTTATCAAGGCCATTTGGCTCAAATATCCATCTCTTCTAGTCATCATCAGCAATCCCCTTGAGATCATCCATAATGAAACATAGATTGTCATTATTACACCCAGTAAACTGACCATCAACACTTACAAATGCAGAATCAGAAGTGCTTGAAGAGAAATAATATGCTCATCATACTGGCATTCAGATGAAGCATATTCTGACTCATGACCCACCAAGGCAGTGTTGCCTTGTATAAAGTCTTCAGTGAGCTTTCCAGATGAAGACAGCTTTCTCTTCTGTTCTATCTCTCTCTCAAAAGTGAGCAATTTCCCATGGAGTTGGGTGAGAGATAGTTTGTCCAAACTTGCACTGGAGCGTAGGACAATAGTATATGTGTCCCATCTCTCAGGCAGTGAGTGATTGAGAAATCTGTTATTCATCTGAATATTGGTGTATTCAAGTTTGACCATTTTTAGTTCAGAGATCAAACAAGAAAACCGCTCATATTGTTGAGTCAGTGTCTCACTCTTTCTATGAGAGAATGTCTCACATTGTTGGGCAAGTATTTCTCTATTATTTGCCAAGACCTCATCTGTTCCTCCAAATTGTTCTTTCAAAGCAATCCAGAGGTCATGGGCAGTTCATGATGCATTAGCCAGAATAGATTTCATTGGGCAATGCCATGGCCAGAATTCCATGGGCTTTTGCATCAATCTCAAGCAACTTCTTATCCTCATCTGAGTATTGCTCCCTCCTCTTCGGAACCATTTGATTGGTTTCCGGGTTATTCACCATAGGCTTGTGTGGACCATGTACCACTGATGTCCAACACCCTGCGCTGTTAACAGACAGGTGATGGAGCATACGTCTTTGCCATATGTTATACTCATTCCTAACCAGCATAGGAGGCTTGGTTGAGGAACCAGTATTGTGAGGATCATTGGAAGGAGTGGTCATTTTCAGTTAAAAACAGTTTAGTTCAAGTTTTAAAAAAAATTTAGACAGACCACAACAAACTCAATGAGAACCAGAGAAGATCTCAGATGAATGAGCAGAAATACAGAAAATTCAATCTCTAAACCGTTTTTACAAAAACAAAGGCTAATTCAATCAAACTTAGATCTTGAATAGCAGTTTCAATGATCAATTGTTAGATCGATCAATTTAATCGATCTGATTATACCTGCTCTGATACCATTGACAGGATCAGTGATCACACGTTTGATGTATTAGGATACAAAGCAGCGGAATACAAACTAGAATTAGACAAATTGTAGCAAGCAATTGATACTTGTAAGCATTAAGATCGCATACGGTTATAGGGAGAGAAATATATATAATATTCTGATTTCTAGGAATGTTTATAGATGTAGAATAATTCTAATCAATCATTCATTCCATTCATTCACTCATTCATCACTAATTACAATAGGTTGTCACTCCTTATATAGAGTGCAACATCACTGCTGTTATCACGGAAAGTGACAACTGGCAGATCCAATACAAAAATAACTAATTCTTAACAAACTACTGAAATGTTCACAACTACTGAGAACATATCAGCATGTTAAGTACAAAAATATAAAACTACTGAAACTACAACGACTGAAGAACAAGCTCTTCAGTCGTTTTACAAAACTACTGAAACATAAAATATAAAACTACTGATATCACAACTACTGAAGAAGTACTCTTCAGCAGTTGTGACAAACTACTGAGGCTTCAGTACTTGATCTTCAGACTTTGACCTTCAGGTGTTTCATCAGCTGATGACTTCAGTAGATATCATCAGCTGATGTCTTCAGTCTTTGTCTTCAGACTTGTACATCAGTTGTTGATCTTCAGCACTTGTATACTCTTCAGCTGTTGTACTTCAGTACTTTGGTCTTTCAGCTTCAGCACTTGTGTTCTTCAGCTGTTGTACTTCAGCACTTTGGTTCTTCAGCTGTTAAGGTCTTCAGCACTTGATCTTCAGCTGTTGAAGTCTTCAGCACTTGTCAAACTACTGATGAGACTTTCAGCAGTTGTTGTGATACCATGTGGGACTTAGAGGTTTTCTGATCTTGGCTCATTGGTTCTTTTGGTCCAACAAACTCCCCTGAACCAATGCAGCCAAAACCTCTAACTTATTTATTCTCCCACTTATTGATGGCAAAATGTTGGTCTTTTTCCTTCTTGATCAGTAGAGAAGATGACCCATGTAAGCTCCGGCCTGGGAAGAAATCTCAAATATTTGTTTGGCAGAGTATGAATGGGAACTCTGTTTTGGGGAACTGGACACAGAGTTGTTATCCCATTCATGAGATTTACTTCCCCATAATGAGTCTGTATGACTCACGAACATAGGCCTCAAGGAGAACAACTTGTTCCTCTGAGAGAGTTCTTCTGCTCCTCCTTCGAAGAAGAACTCTGGACCATAGTACTCTGATAAGTACTTCATGGTCCTGCCATTTTTCAGCTCCACCGTAGTTACCTCCCTATATACAAATTCATCAGGATGGTTGCCTTCAAGGAGTAACTGGAGCTCATTCTTTTGGATGTCTTCAAGCTTTATATAACAACCCTTCTTAATCATCTTGTTTTCTAGTAAGGCTTGAGGGGCTTCTTTGCTTGGTGAGCTTTCTTGAATTCATCAATGATTTCCCAAGGTGAGACTACAACGGCCAACATGATGGTAGACTCTATTGTCTTTCGTACCTGGCCGTTGTATCTGTGTGGGATAGTTCTTTTATGGATTCTAGAACTCACCCTGGGGTCTGGCCATACTCTCACTCTCTCCTTCTGATACTGAAAGGTGTGCCTGAGAGTGTACAGCCTTTGAGCATGCCCTTTCATGGCTTGAATAGATGATGACTGAGGAAATTCCTTGTCAACCATCTTCAACAGTTGCTCATCGTGCTGTTTCTGTTGTTCTTCTTCTTCTATCTTGACTCTGACCATTTCCCTTTGAGAGTCAGATGTGATCATGGGTTGACTTCGGGGTTTGGTAGCTTCAGAATAGCAGAGAGTGGCAGACTATCATCTTCATCCTCTTCTTCTTCTTCTTCTTCCATCCTCAGCACCCTTCTCCTCCTTCTGGGTACATCACTGGATGATGGTTGGGTTGGTGAGGGAATTGGTTTTTAAGAATGAGGATGTTTGGATTTTGGCTTAGAGGTTGGTTGGGAGATTTGAGGGATAAGATCTGTTTGAGGGTGGAAGGGAAGGTTGATCTAGCATCCTTGTAGTTAGTTCGCCTTTGTGAGTTTAGACATCTCTAACCTTTACCAGCCCTAGCCTCATCAAGGGCTTCCACAATAATCCCTTTGTTGAATTGCTCAGACAGACAGATTCTGGTGGCTATAGCCAGAATGCTGTCCCTGGTCCATGCGCGGATCTCCATTAATGTCCCAAGTATTTTGCAATAAAGCGGATCATTATTTCCAATCTCTCTTTCTAAGAGCATCATACCCTGCCCATCGGGTTGTATCTCTTGTACTTCTAACCTTCTGATCTCACTATCCAGTGTGGCTGTGTCAAACCCCTGCCTGAAGAGTTGTTCAATTATTTTATCCATGGATCGGCTGTGTGTGGTGTCAGCTTCTTTGACCAGCTCCTCCAAGGATTTGTCTTCAGCAGTGTGATCATCAGCACTTCTCTTTCGCTTGTAAGTGAGCATAGGTTGCTTTTCTTTTTCCTCCTTTTGGGCTTGCATCACTTCCTTTTCCTCGGATCTTTTCCTCCTTTCTTTCACTGCAGTACTCTCCCCCTTTTGGTTGCATTGGAGGAAGGGGTTGTACCGCAGAAAGAGTCTTTGGACAGCTGCATCAACCAAGGGCTGTAATGTTAAGGAAATCCTCTCATCAAGGGCTTTGATCACTATATCAGTGATTATGGGTGTGATGAGAGGGAGGGAATTTTGGAGGACAACACCTATTTGCTCAGGAGGGTTCTGTTCCTGAGAAGTAGGGCCTGAAGCAGAGGCAGGTGGTTGATTTTGGGGTGGCTCGGTGTTTGGGAAACCTTCAAGGGAAGGTGCCATCTGTGGGTGTATGATGGTGGCAGATGGACTTGCATCCTGAGACATCTTGGCCAGCAGCTCTTTGAGTCTGCTAACCTCATCCTCTAGAATGGTGTTTGAGCAACTACATCATAGAAGAAGCTCAGGTCATCATCAGTTGATACTGAATCACCTGACCTCCTGACAGAGTCAGGATGAACATGCCTGGGTGTAGATCAATTATAGCATGTGCCCCGTTCTCGGTTCTGGGGACTTCCAGCCTCAGGACTATGTCCTCATCAGCTGTTGCCATAGTGAGGTCTTAGAGATGTTACCAACTCACCCTGGTCATTTGCTGAGTCAGAGACAGTGGCAGCCTCACAGAGTTCGCAGCTCCTTATCTACACTAGAGATGGAACATGAAACCCCTGTGCTGTGGGTTGACAGAAGCATGTGTTCCTCCCCCTCATGGTGAGGTTATCCCAGTAGTAATGGTGTCTGGGTGGGGGGTGAGGAATGCAACTGTGTCAGCACCTTGTGCAACAATTATTGTAGGGCTGTGAGGGGCGGTTGCATCAGGGGAGGTGTTGGAAGCAGTGTGCACCCGGGACAAGTGGTGCTCTTCGATGGCAATCCCCTCAAGTGAGGAGGATCCCAGCAGTGTGGTTCCCCTTGAGGGGTTGCTTCAGGTTCTTTTGAGAGGAAACCTGAGCGGCTTCAGTTGGTGGAGTCATAGTCTCTACTGGGGGTTAGGTCCAGTAGAGATAACCTGCATTGGGTGCAGGGAGCATCCACAGGGGACTCAACTCCCTGAGTAGTTCTTAGGCTTTTTTGGTGGGTTTGGAGGGACTTTGGATGTGGAGGTGGTGGCTGTGGGTTCCAGCTGCGTGGGTTTGCGCAGCTTGGCAGCCTGTTTGAGAGTTGGTCAGAGTTGTGTCGGGAGTATACCTCCGGCAATACAGCCAAAGCAAGGACTCCCAGACCAACTAGTCCCTCAGCAGAAAGCTGGTCTCTATTATGGCCATTATAAACCGTGGATATAGTATCCAACGGTTAGAAAGTGGTTTTGTGCCATATCCTTGATTTCAAAAATTATTTCTGAAAAGTTAATGGTTCTTGCTCAAGGATAGAAAACAGTACCTGTTGCCATCTGGAAGACAGTGATCCCAAGACGAAGTCTTCGGGGCCAAACAAACATTTACCATATGAAATATTAACGTTTAGCGTCTTGAAAATGTTTCTTCAGGATTGTGAAGCGCTAGATCACCCTGATATCCATGTTGTCCAAATGAAAGATCAAGTTGCCCTTAGGATATCCAACAGGGTAGGCAGCATCATCTGACAGTAATATCTGACGGATGGTAGCAGTATAGATGACCACCTTATGAGAGTGATGGACGAATGGATTGATTCTCATTAACGGTCGCATTCGTCCAAAACTGATGTAGTGAATCGGCATAAATGATTGGATTTAAAGGAAAGCCGTTTTCAGTGGGGATTGGACCATAAGATCTATAGCATTATCAAATTAGTCCAGAAGGGCGATTTGGTGAGGTACGCGACACAGTTGTGTCGAGGCTTGAGTTGCATGGTCGCCATTAATGAAGGTGAAAAGTTTTCAGAGCTTTTGAATTTTAGGTCGAGAAAGAATGAAACACTCTGAAAGAGGGATCAGGTATATATAGGGTACAGGTTATGAAACAACTGAAGGTTTTGATTGTTAGTCATCAGTATTTGAAACTACTGATGACGTGGTATTAACTTTCAGAGGTTGAACGACTGGTATTGTGTGGTCAGCAGTTATAAACAACTGAAGACATGGTGTTTACAATCAGACGTTGAAACAACTGAAGTCTCTGATTAGGCATCAGTAGTTAAAAACTACTGAAGACAAGTTGGACTTCAGATGTTTAAACAGCTGAGGACTTGGTATTAGCCATCAGTAGTTGGAAACTACTAAAGACAGTGGTTTTGTCATCAGCTGTTGTAAACAACTGAAGACTAGGGAATAGTCGTCAGTAGTTATAAAACTACTGAAGACGTGGTTTTGCTTCAGTTGTTTAAAATGAAACAGCAGTTGTACAAACGACTGAAGAGAAATTCTTTTCAGCTGTTTTTGTCAATCTTAGCTTTTCAGCTGTTTCAATCTGTCCTCAACACATTCATCAGTCTTTTTGGCTGATGTCAGTTGTTTCATAGGACATCAGTACTTATCTGTTTTTACTGATTGCAGTAGTTGTAGCTGCATCAGTAGTTGTGACTACATCAGTAGTTTAGAACAGATGAAGTACTTCAGTACGTGAGACATTTAGCCTTCAGTAGTTATAAAAACTACTGAGGATAAAGAACTCATCAGTACTTATATGTGACATTGGTACTATGATCATCAGTATGAGTTACTAAGATCATCAGTAGTTGTCACTTATTCTAGTTGCAGCATACCAAGCCTTAACACCAGGTTTTGGAAAGTTGAACTATCCAAAGGCTTAGTAAAAATGTCTGCAAGCTCATCAGCACTAGGCACAAACTTAGGATCAATCAGACCTTTTTCAAAACAATCCCTTATAAAATGATATCTGATCTCTATATGTTGGTCCTAGAGTGCTGGACTGGATTTTTGACAATACAAAGAGCTGAAGCACTATCCATTAACAGTGGAGTCTTAGTTCTGTAATGCCATAATCCAAAAGTTGGTTTTGAAGCCAGAGTACCTGAGATGTACAGCTTGCAGCAGCAATGTACTCTGCTTCAGCAGTGGATGTAGCAACTGAGGTCTGTTTCTTGCTCTGCCAAGAAATCAAGCAGTTGCCTAGGAATTGACATCCACCAGAAGTTGATTTCCTGGTCAACTTACACCCTGCATAGTCACTGTCAGAAAAAGCAACTAATTTACCAGAATGGCCAGTAGAATACCATAAACCTAGAGATGGAGTGCCTTGCAGATATCTAAAGATCCTCTTGACTGCAATCAGATGAGACTCTTTAGGTGCAGCCTGAAATCTAGCACAAACACATGTAGCAAACATAATATCTGGTCTAGAAGCTGTTAAATACATCAAGGACCCAATCATACATCTGTAAAGTGTTTCATCAACCACTTTACCTTCTGATCTGAGTCCAGTTGTGTGGTGCTGCTCATGGGAGTAGAACAGGGCTTACAGTTTTGTAAATCAAACTTTTGCAAAAGATCTTTTGTATATTTGGACTGATGAATAAAAATTCCATCAGCCTTTTGTTTGATTTGCAACCCCAGAAAGAACTGTAATTCTCCCATGGCACTCATTTCAAACTTCTGTTGCATCAACTTTGTAAAGGCATCACACAACTTTGGATCAGAGGATGCAAAAATGATATCATCTACATAAATTTGAACAAGTAGATTATGCTGCCCAGCTTCTTAATGAATAAAGTCTTGTCTATGGAGCCTCTAGTGAAATTGTTTTCCAGAAGAAAGTTTGATAATGTCTCATACCAAGCTCTGGGAGCTTGTTTTAACCCATAAAGAGCTTTATCAAGCTTATACACCCAATTAGGATGTTTATTGTCCTCAAAGCCTGGAGGTTGACATACATAAACCTCTTCTTTAACTTTTTCATACAAAATGCACTTTTGACATCCATTTGAAAGACTTTAAGGTTTTGATAAGCAGCATAAGCTAAAAACAATCGAATTGCTTCCAGTCTGGCTACAGGGGCAAAGGTTTCATCATAATCAATACCTTCTTCTTGTGCAAACCCCTGAACAACCAGTCTGGCCTTGTTCTTAACAATAAGCCCATTTTCATCAGTTTTGTTCCTAAACACCCATTTAGTGCCTATTGCACACTTACCTGGAGGTAGAGGAACCAGTTCCCACACTTGCTGTTTCTTGAACTGAAGAAGCTCAAGCTGCATGGCATCAACCCATCCATTGTCCTTTAAGGCAATGTGATAATTCTTTGGCTCTTGCTGACTGATGAAGAGAGCATAGAAGCAGAAATTTGACAATTGACTTCTTGTTGAGACTCCAGCAGTGATATCACCAATGATTTGAGACATAGGGTGATTCTTCAGATCTTGATACACAATGAGATCTGTGCAAGTGTTTGTAGCCGGTTCAGCAGCAACAGATGGTGATGGTGTATCATTTCCTTGAAACCAATCAGTGGATGGTAATTCAAAGGAAGTTGAATTCGAAGAATCTCATCAGCATTTGTTGTGGATGGTGCTACTGGCGCTACAGGAACATCAGGTCTAGCTGAGTCAGACAGCTGATCACTAAACCTGAAGAGGTGAGTACTGCAATCATCATCATCATCAGCAGTACCACCAGGTGGTGAACTGTTGACAGGAGCAACAGCAGGAGGTTGATAAGGAACATATTGCAGTATGTCCAAATCAAATAACTCCACAGGACTTTGTGGAATCTTGTCCTTTGGAGATTCATTAAACTTAACATGTAGAGTTTTTTCAACCATCTTTGTTCTGCAGTTGAAGACTCTGTATGCCTTGCAAGTAGATGAATAGCCAACAAAGTATCCTGCATCCACCTTAGGATCAAATTTGTGGAGTTGATCCTTTGTGTTGAGAATAAAACAGGGACACCCAAATGCTTTGAAAAATGAAATCAGAGGAGCCAAATGATGGAGAACTTCATATGGAGTCTTCATCAACCTCTGATTTACTAAAACTCTATTTTGCACATAACAAGCTGTGTTGACAGCTTCGGCCCAAAAGGTCAATGGCAAACCTGAGTCAGCCAGCATGGACCTTGCAGCTTCAATGAGAGTCCTGTTCTTTCTCTCCACTACTCCATTTTGTTCTGGAGTCCTTGGAATGCTGAACTGCCTTTTGATTCCCTTTGAAAGATAGAAGTCATCAAGTGTATGATTCTGAACTCAGTTCCATTATCACTCCTAATACACTTGACTGGAAGGGAATACTGCTTCTCAATGTACAGCACAAAGTGGATAATCTTCTGAGTAGCCTCATCCTTTGAATGTAGAAAGAAAGTCCATACAAATCTGAAGTAATCATCCACAATTACCAGACAGTATTTCTTCTTTCCATGCTCATTACTCTCACAGGACCAAATAGATCCATATGCAGTAATTGCAAACATGGCAGTGGACTTGGACACTTCAATAGGAGGGAACGAGACTTTGTGCTGTTTCCTTTTAAACAAGCAGTGCAGGTTTCATCACAGTGGAACTCCTTTATTGGTAAGCCTCTGACTAAACTATTGTGGCTAAGCTGATTCATGTTTTTGAGATTAACATGACCAAGCCTCCTGTGCCACAGTTTAGATTCTTGAGAAGAGGCTTTGGAAAATAGGCAAGGATTGCCTTTGAGATCTATCTTCTTAGAGAGATCTAAGGCATACACTCTTCCTGTCCTGTTGGCTTTCAGGAGAGTGTGATCATCCACTACCTTGTCAATCAAGTGCAAAACTTTGGATGACAGAATCCTACAGTTTTGACTTGTGAAAAGGGCAACATGGCCTTTATCACACATTTGACACTCAAGAGGTTGTACTTGAGATTTTCCACATGATTAACATCATCAAATTGATTTCTCCATTGGAGACAAAGCCCTTACCGATGATGTAACCCCTAGCATCATTGCCAAAAGAGACAAATCCCTTCTTTCCTTGAGAGTAGTCATGAAGAAGAGAGATGTTCCCAGTCATGTGCATAGATCCCCCACTGTCTACATACCAGATGCTACTTTGGCATGTTGAAGAACCCTGCAATAATAAACAATCAGTTAGTTTTAGAGACCCAAACTTTTTGGTTTTGGGCCTGGTCTCATCAATAGATGGTAAACTAACATGTTTATTTGTAACAACAGCCTGAGAAGAAGAAGATGGTGTAGAAGAGGAGTCCTTTGGCTTGGACCTCCTTTTCTGTGGTTTCAACATAGGAGAATCTAGTTGGTTAACTCTACCCAACAGATGTTGTACCATCATCACCAGCTGTGTCTGATTTTGTGATAAAGCTTTCAGCTCATCAGACACATTGCTAGTGGAGTTAGATAAGGTCCTATGTTGCACCTTCTTCTTTTGAGCACCCTCAGCTGTCACCTGTTTAACTCCTTCCTTTTTGGATTTCTTTAAGGACTTAAGGGTTACAGGATTTGATGTTGCTGATACAAATGTGGTCTCAAACTCAGTTTTCATTTTTACCATTTTCTCATTAATTTCTTCTTTTTGTTTGAGTTTGGAACCTCTTTTGTACCAACAATCATCTGTAAGATGATTGAACAAACCACATACTTCACATGGTTTCTTCTTCATCTTAGGTTGATCATCAACTAAAGACGGGTGAAGCAACAGAAGACTTGTTCTTCAATGCTTTGGAAGCATTGGTTGCTTTCTTGACTACCTCTTTAGTAGTCTTCAAACTCTTTCTACTGCCAGTTTTCTTCTCTTCAGTACTGACAGCAGTTGAAGTTTGAACTTCAGGTGTTAAATCCTGCTCTCCAGTCCTTTCAGGACCTTCAGGATTAACTCCTGAGTTGATCAACCTATTGATCATGTGAATGTCAGCATTTGAACCATCAACATCAGCTGATAGGTTCAAAGAGGGCTTGATGCTGACTGCTACTTCTGATTGTGCTGTATCAGAAGGTAGATCACATGATGTGATGGATTGGTTATCACTCTCACCATCAGATTCTACCTCTGCTCTTGGGGTAAAATCTGTAGGTGGAGCAGTGTGATTGTAGCCAATTCCAAACTTCACATTTGAAGCAGATTGCTTACTAAGAAGCATTTCAAAACCTTTGCATGATTGTACCCATCTATCACCTCGACCTGGGTAACTGCAAGGGTTTCTTTGAGATCTTTGTACTTCTCTAGAAGTACATCTTCTCTAGCCTTATCATCAATTATTGGCAATTCAGTTTATAAACCTCATCATTTTTATCTTTGAGCACAAACTCAAACTCAGCTTTGTTTTTGGAAATTATTTGTTCTAGCTCAATGTTCTTATTAATTAAGCTACATTTGCTTCTCTAATGGAAGCAAATGCTGCTATGCATGGTTCAGAACATAATTTGGCTTTTGCCTCAGAGGATACCTGTGATACCTGAGGTGTAGAGGCATTGGAAAATGAAGTATCAGCAGACTCCAAAGCCATAAGAGCTAGATTCCCAAAGGGACTGTCACCACCATGTTGACCAGCACCTGAGAACAGTTGATCATGACCAGACAAGTCATCTGGTAAACTGCTCCAGTCAACAACTCCTGGGGTGAAGAAGCTGTGTTGTTGAGATGAGGTTGTTGATGAGATAGGGAGGCTGAGGTTCTGGTAATGCATGAGGTTGTGGTGTCATAGGAACTTGAACTTGATTTGACTGTGGCATGTAATAACAAGGGTACTGATATGGCATTTGACCCTGAGGAACAAAATATGCCGGAGATTGTTGTTGAGGATGATGACTAGAGGTGACAGGATGTTGCCCTCTGTGTTGTTGACTATTGCCAGGAAAAGTCACAAAGGGTGCAGTAGAGTTAGATCCAGTTGATCTACACTCTCTTGCAAAGTGTCCAAGCCGTTGGCATTTGTGACACCTCAACTTGCTCTTGTCAAAACCAACTTTGGTTTTGCCAGAGAGTCCTGGGAATTTTCTTCCAGTTCTTTTGTAGAACTTCTGAGATCTGATATTTATCAAGGCCATTTGGCTCAAAATATCCATCTCTTCTAAGTCATCATCAGCAATCCCCTTGAGATCATCCATAATGAAACATAGATTGTCATTATTACACCCAGTAAACTGACCATCAACACTTACAAATGCAGAATCAGAAGTGCTTGAAGAGAAATTAATATGCTCATCATACTGGCATTCAGATGAAGCATATTCTGACTCATGACCCACCAAGGCAGTGTTGCCTTGTATAAAGTCTTCAGTGAGCTTTCCAGATGAAGACAGCTTTCTCTTCTGTTCTATCTCTCTCTCAAAAGTGAGCAATTTCCCATGGAGTTGGGTGAGAGATAGTTTGTCCAAACTTGCACTGGAGCGTAGGACAATAGTATATGTGTCCCATCTCTCAGGCAGTGATCTGAGAAATCTGTTATTCATCTGAATATTGGTGTATTCAAGTTTGACCATTTTTAGTTCAGAGATCAAACAAGAAAACCGCTCATATTGTTGAGTCAGTGTCTCACTCTTTCTATGAGAGAATGTCTCACATTGTTGGGCAAGTATTTCTCTATTATTTGCCAAGACCTCATCTGTTCCTCCAAATTGTTCTTTCAAAGCAATCCAGAGGTCATGGGCAGTTTCATGATGCATTAGCCCAGAATAGATTTCATTGGGCAATGCCATGGCCAGAATTCCATGGGCTTTTGCATCAATCTCAAGCAACTTCTTATCCTCATCTGAGTATTGCTCCCTCCTCTTCGGAACCATTTGATTGGTTTCCGGGTATTCACCATAGGCTTGTGTGGACCATGTACCACTGATGTCCAACACCCTGCGCTGTTAACAGACAGGTGATGGAGCATACGTCTTTGCCATATGTTATACTCATTCCTAACCAGCATAGGAGGCTTGGTTGAGGAACCAGTATTGTGAGGATCATTGGAAGGAGTGGTCATTTTCAGTTTAAAAACAGTTTAGTTCAAGTTTTAAAAAAAATTTTAGACAGACCACAACAAACTCAATGAGAACCAAGAAAAGATCTCAGGATGAATGAGCAGAAATACAGAAAATTCAATCTCTATAACCGTTTCTTGCAAAAACAAAAGCTAATTCAATCAAACTTAGATCTTGAATAGCAGTTTCAATGATCAATTGTTAGATCGATCAATGATTAACCTGCTCTGATACCATTTGACAGGATCAGTGATCACACGTTTGATGTATTAGGATACAAAGCAGCGGAATACAAATGAATTAGACAAATTGTAGCAAGCAATTGATACTTGTAAGCATTAAGATCGCATACGGTTATAGGGAGAGAATATATATATTTCTGATTTCTAGGAATGTTTATAGATGTAGAATAATTCTAATCAATCATTCATTCCATTCATTCATCATCATCACTAATTACAATAGGTTGTCACTCCTTATATAGAGTGCAACAATCACTGCTGTTATCACGGAAAGTGACAACTGGCAGATCCAATACAAAAATAACTAATTCTTAACAAACTACTGAAATGTTCACAACTACTGAGAACATATCAGCAGTTAAGTACAAAATATAAAACTACTGAAACTACAACGACTGAAGAACAAGCTCTTCAGTCGTTTTACAAAACTACTGAAACATAAAAATATAAAACTACTGATATCACAACTACTGAAGAAGTACTCTTCAGCAGTTGTGAAACTACTGAGGCTTCAGTACTTGATCTTCAGACTTTGACCTTCAGGTGTTTCATCAGCTGATGACTTCAGTAGATATCATCAGCTGATGTCTTCAGTCTTTGTCTTCAGACCTTGTACATCAGTTGTTGATCTTCAGCACTTGTATACTCTTCAGCTGTTGTACTTCAGTACTTTGGTCTTTCAGCTTCAGCACTTGTGTTCTTCAGCTGTTGTACTTCAGCACTTTGGTTCTTCAGCTGTTAAGGTCTTCAGCACTTGATCTTCAGCTGTTGAAGTCTTCAGCACTTGTCAAACTACTGATGAGCTTTCAGCAGTTGTTGTGATACCATGTGGGACTTAGAGGTTTTCTGATCTTGGCTCATTGGTTCTTTTGGTCCAACAGTTGCTTTATTGCTTCCATTTCTTCATTCGGAGTGATGATGACCCGCTTGATTGTTCATAACGAGAGAGATTTTTTACCTTTCGTCCAACACCTCTCGTAGGACCACGCCTTTCTCCTAATGCAAGCTCAAACATTACATTTCATTAAAGGGCGACTCTCCCGCCTCATTTGCATTTGGGCGTATGATTTTCAATTTTTTCCGTAATTTAAAGAATCAAATGAAAATGTATTAGATTTGATAAAATTTCGACAGCATACTATAACAAAATGAAAAAAAAAACATCCAAAATCATAACTAAATATAACATAAAATTCCACTTTCAAGAATAAACACAACTTATCAAAACAACAGTTCTCAAATATGTTAGCATATAGACATATTGGGGTCAGATCACCAAATATATAAATACATATGAACATATGATAATAACATTCTTAACATATTAAGCTTACCAATTTCTTCTGCCCTTTGATGACCCATCCTGACCTTTCTCTGTAATGCGACCTCCTCCACGTTCGATGTAACTTGGGGTCCGGTTTGTTGCTCCTATAAAACAACAAATTCATAATAACATAAAAGAATTAATAATACATAATTAAATAACATTGTTTTTTACCTGAAGATATCGTCTTTGAGCATATGATCGACTACCATGCAGACTTGGATAAAGTTCTTTTGCCTTATTCTCTACGCCTTTTTCAGAAAGGCGTTTATGTTCTTCACTTGAGAAAAAAAAAATCAACCACCCGCTCCCATGCCTCCCGACTTTGACCTTCATGTGGATATTAAAGCGTGCTCAATATACATAGCCTTCATGATTTAAGAAATGTTGTTTCATATATATTATCTATCTCGAAATGCTCGCTGGCAATCCATATGGATACAAGTTGGATTCATGCCAATGGTTTGAACCACGATAAGCTTCTAAATCAAAAATTCCTGCAAAATAGAATAGTTAGAAATATATAAAAGTTATGATTACTAAATTACAATAAAAGACTACATAATACTCGTCTCCATAAAATTAAACAATGATATCTTAAACGTATCAGGGACTTTTTTCCAAGAGGGATAATGAAAAGGAGCAATGGCAACATGATTGGATAATGCTCTAACAAATATTTGACTATTTTCTCCCACAACTTTAAATTCTTTTCTTGTATGATCAAATTCTACGGGTGCTGGTTGGTTGTTGTTTGTAACCCATTTCTCATATAAAATTAAATTCCTTCCTTTTGATCATCTTTTCTTAGCTGACGCTATATTAATATAAAAATCAAAAGTTTAGTAATATTTAAAATTTAAAACATTAAGTTACATGATTGGCAACTGGAAGGAAGAGTATATCCATGCTCGTGGGGATCCCTACTCCCACCGTCACCACCATGTGATCCTGCTATGGTTGAAGACATAACCTGCAATAAAATCATGTGTCACTTTAATAAGAAATAGAATAAAATATGACATTTTCATAAGAAATAAAATAAAGTGTTCTTAGTACATACAATCAATCTTAGTTATCACTATAAAGATTTTCATCTTCGTTTACAAGATTATCATCGTCTGAAATCTACCTCCAACTGTTGTTTTGTGTAGTGCGTCTAATATCACGGCTATTTACCACAAATCTAACACCATTGACAATACAAGCTGTGTAAGAATATGTGCACATGGGGCCATGTGCCAATGCCTTCAGTTCTTTGTCAGGAGACGTATTGAACTTATTATTAAGCCATGAAGAAAATTCATTTTTCTACATCGCTTCCAGAGAATTCAAGTTCAAATTCACTGTGTGAGAAATATAATATTTATATTAGTTTATCATTTTAGCTAAAATGAAACTAATAAGAATAATTTAAACCAAAAAAACTTACGACGTGTAGACTTTAACTTCTTCACAATTGTTCAGCACAAACCAATGAAATGACTTCTTAGAATTTTCACTGAGGGAAATCATTTTCTTCTTTGAAATTGGTCAACATTGTGATGAAAAAACAAAGAACATTCTCTTTGGAATGCCAGGATCTTCATTCCTATCAGGACGGTTAAATTTGGTTTGAATACCCTCCAAATACATAGAGCAGAATGTCAATGCTTCATATGCAACATAACCCTCTGCTATTGATCCTTCAGGCTTAGCTTTGTTTCAAACATAAGCTTTCAGCTTTTTCATGTATCTTTCAAAAGGATACATCCATCTCATATATACAGGCCCTCCAAGAATAGCTTCATCAGGTAAGTATAGAATTAGATGAACCATAATATCAAAAAATACTGGAGGATGTATTAGTTCCAAAATGCATAAAATATTAACCACTTCTTTCTGTGCTTTAAACATGTCATCTACATCTAGTGATCGTGCACAAATCTTTTTAAATAATGTGCAAAGGTTAATAATTGTTGTTGAAACATTTTCAGGTAAACTTGCACGGATCCCGATTGGTAGCAACGTTGCATAAGAATGTGACAATCATGAGACTTTACCCGATGATATTTGAGTTATTAAGAATCACCTTATTTTTAAAATTTTATCCAAAACCATGAGGTAGTCTCACTCTTTTAAGGAACTAACAAAATTTAGATTGATCACTAGGTTTGAAAGAGTAAGAAGCTGTGGCTGTATGACCTTGTTGTTTTTCACACTTAGCCATAAATCTAATCGTATTCCTAAATTTTTTAAGTCTTCTCTTGCTTTGTGTGTGTCTTTTGATTTTTCATTCATCAACAACGTACCTAACAAGCTCTCACACACATTTTTCTCGATATGCATAACATCAAGATTATGTTTTAAATCAAGAGATGACCAATAACCAACTCAAAGGATATATTTTTTTGTCCAATTCAACTCTAGCTCATCACGTTTTCTTTTCACGCCACCATGATTGGGATGTTTACCTGGAACATGATCGGGAAGACGGTTAAGTTGTTCTAATATTTTTAAATTAGTTAATGCTTTTGGATGCTTTCTTAACTCTTTCTGTCCATTAAACAACAAGCTTTCTCTCCATTTATTACTTCTAGGCAAGAATCTTCTATGACCAGTAAATGATATTTTATTAGTTACACGGCACGAGGGTGTGTCCATGTTACACGTCGCACATGCAAGGTAACCTTGCCCACTCCATCCAGACAAACTGCTACGAGCAGGATAATCATTAATGGTCCATAACAATACCGCACACATCGTAAATACAGTTTCTATCGAGGCATCTCTTATTTGTACTCCATCCTTCCACAATTGATTCAACTCATCCACCAAAGGCCTTAAAAAATATCAATGTCTTTTCCAGGTGATTGAGGACCGGGAATAAGCAAAGTTAACATGAAAGAAGACTCTTTCATACATAACCACGGTCGTGTGTTATACGTTGTTAACACAACTGGGCACATACTGTAAGCTTGACTCATGTTACCAAATGGATTAAAACCATCTGCAGCTAGACCCAAACGAACGTTCCTAGGCTCTTTGACAAATTCAGAATGTCTCTTATCAAATTCTTGCCATGCCTTCCCATCTACCGGATGACGCATAATACCATCCGTTGAGCGTCCAGTGTGATGCCAAATCATATCCTTGTTGTGAATCTAGAACTATACCTTCGTTTAAGTCGAGGAATTAATGGAAAATACCACAATACTTTTTATGCTACTTTTTTTTCCTTTTGTGTTTTTATCAACCCATCTGCTCTCACTACAAACCGGAAAATCTTGCAATTCTTCATTCTCTTTCCAAAACAAAGCACAATCATTGATGCAAGCATGGATGGATTCATATCCTAACCCAATCTTTTCAGCTTCTTCTTCGCCTCATAGTGTGAAGATGGAATGTGATTTTCTTTCGGGAATACAACCTTTAAAACTCTAAAGTTGATCAAACGAACTATTTGTCCACTTGTTGATTACTTTAATATGCATCAGTTTGGCTAGAAATTTT
>CM046454.1:7755007-7915007 GCA_025506515.1 Flaveria trinervia | reverse complement strand
ACAGATTTAAGCATCTAACCGGACCGGATTAGAGTTCGGTTTCCGGTCCAACCGGCGGTCCGATTTAGTTTTAAAAACAATAGATAATTGAAATCAAAGTAAAAGCAATGCTACTCAGTGTTACGACAAGGCAAAAACATTAAATGTTGTCTCGAGCCAATACTCTAAAAGGGAGTATAAGTAGACATAAAAATATATATTAAAAATTATTTTCATAGAAGATTTTTTATGGATTTATCCGAATATGATATTTCAAAGGTGAATTAGAGTTAAATGTTTTTTAGATTTTATAAAAATTATCATTTAAATTCAAATGATTAAATTTATCATTTGAGTCCAAACGTTTCACTAAAATATATAGTTGTAGAAATCGCTAGGTGTTGCTAGTTCGATCGATTGTGTAATTGCGAGTACTTGGCCTAGACGAGCACTTCTCTGACATGATAAATTATAAAGAAATTAAATTTCATAAAATTATATATATATCAAGTAACTTAATTTACTAATGTTAATTTATAATAAAATATATGAATATCAATACATATCAAAATAAAATATGTTTAATTCCTAAAACATTTCAAAAAGTGATATTCATTCTTTAATATTATAGATGTTATGATCATTTAATTATCCTCTTTTAAGTTACTTCCGTGAAAAACAACGATAAATCCAATAATGGTGAAAGATAGCAAAAATCAGTAAAAAACAACGAAATTTCGAGTTGGTCTGAGTTGGCCAAGTAGGAGCGAGTTTGCCGAGTAGGGCCAAGTGGAGGCCGAGTTGGACCGAGTAAGGGTCGAGTTGCTTTGAATTAGACCGATTCAAGTATGATAGACAAGTTGAAGAAAATCGCGTTAGCACCCTACCAAGTACTCGGCCACCAGGCCAAGTTTACAACACTACTAAAATTGTTATTTGAATACATTTGACTATACCTAACTAACACTTCTAACTTTCAACATGCGTGGATTTTAGTTAAAACAACTAGAAAATAAAACTAACACCGCTAACTTTCCAACATACGGGGTATTTTAGTTTAAACAATTACAAAATAAAGAAAGAGCCTCGCATAAGGGGTTTTATGTGTTTACTCTATTTTGATAATAGCAATTATAATTTGACCTCACGATAGTCTTTTATTGTTTTGTCTAGTTAATGTTTTCTAGTTTAGTAGTCATGTTACTTTTGTCTGTATTGTTACATCACAAGATTCTTTGGTTTATAGTTTATGGGTACGATTACTAGTGTTTTTATGATTATTATTAATGTAATGTTAGTGGTATATTGTTCATTGATCTTTTACTTTTATGATTATTTATATTTTATATTTTATGATTATGATTCAAATAGTTTATGATATACGGTTTGTTTGTTTATTATTTATTTTTTTCTAATGTATGCTACATAAACTTAGATAGGAATCACTAGATTTTAGCAATTATTATTTGACCTCACGTACTTTGTGGTGATCATCCTTAGATTTTATATAATTTAACCATTTGAGTTACATCATAATTGTGATTGTTAAAAGAGACCGAATACATAAAACTCTTTATATGAAATTAGTTTTTTTTTGTAATCGTTTCAAGTAAAAGACCCCTCATGTTGAAAATTAGCAAAAAGAAATAACGGTGTTAATTAGATGTAGTCAAATGGATTTAAATGACGATTTTAGTGATACACTTGGACTCAAATAGTTAAATGATAAAATTTAAACATTTGGTATAAAAAATATTTTTATGAAACCACACATGTGGATGTAAATAACTGATTATTACTAGTTCAAATCACATCTGAACCTCTTTTAACTGAGCCTCAATGTATAGAAAGTAGACACTTGCTACTAAACCTAGGAATTAATGCTTCATGTCCAATTAATCAAATAAATAGATCGGGCAATTTATTACTTGCGGTATAAACATTCTATCAAGCTACTTTGTGAAGATCGAGGAAGATGAAGTGGAAAACAAAGTAAACAATGTATTTATTTGTCACATTCAAGCATTGATTAGAACAATGACGTCAATTACCCCATCCATCATCAATCATCTATCATCATATGATCGAAGATGGATCTTGAACTGGGCACGACGAAAATAAACTATTTTAAAAGGGCCGAACTTTATATTTATTAAAATAATCATTACCAGACCAAAAATTTACATTACCGGACCAAAAATTTACATTACCGAACCAAATTTAACGCTACTGACGAAAAAAGAAATGTAATGAAAGCCCTCCTAGCTCATAGAAGCTTCGCCTATGCATATAACATACAATTTAAAAAAAATAATAAATAAATAACATACTAAGATGATGCAACCCCCCCCCCCCCCTCTTTAAGTAGATTTTTTTAGCTTTTTGTTCAATATATTTTCGTTGGCAGCCAAAATATATATATCTGGTTATAATTAATTAATTACTTTTGAGTTGTTAATGGCACTAAAGACTGAATGCGAAGTTGCTTTGTTGCTGTACAGAATATCTCACATGTAATTGTTTCTTACAAAATTATTTTATTGCCTCTATATTAACATGTAATTAATTAATTAATCTTTTATTGCCTCTATAATTAACATGTAATTAATTGATTAATCTACACGCCTATGACAATTCATCACATGCGAAAACGGCATCACATGCTAATTATTGATGTACTTTTATCATGTCTCTCATGATAAAAATGTTAGTTCTTGAAACGGCTGCTAAAAATACTTAAAATTTTTCTGTTGAATATATTAATTTTTAAAACTTAAAATATCTTATTTGAGAATAAAATGTTGACGGGATGTTGAAACTTATGAACTTGATGTTTAAAATCCATTGATTCATTACATCATTAATTCATTAATGTTTATTTATTTTATTTTATTTTTTTTGTGTTCGATTGTCATTGAAATGAGATTGGTCAAGAGAACATGAACATCTCAAAGCAGTAGGAAGAGCTTTAGGTGTTTTTATGATAGAATGCTATAATCCACGTTTAAAATCTTAGGTATTAGATATTAATTTTGGAGCTACAATTTGTGTATAGGAGCTTAGGAGTGAACCACTTAAGAACAATATGGGATGGACCTAGCTACTTGTGGGAGATATAAGAAGAGTTGTTACACTGAAGTAGGATCCTCGTTACGCTAACCGGCTTGCTACCTCTGGGCCTCATCTTAGTTTTAAATAAACGTCAATACAACCTGAATAAAAAAATCAAAACATTGTAAAAGAAACTTTTGTGTTCTGTTGGTTAACCAAATCTTTACACGTTGTGGCTTTTAAAAAGTTTAACCGAAAATATATTTCTAATATACCGATGTCAACGAAGGAGGGTGATGCAATGTTTATGTGCAGCTTATTAGATGGTTAAGTGTTGTGTTTAATGTCGTAATCTAAACTTGGGAAGGATATGTTAAAAGTCCAATTGCCAAAAGGCAAAACATTGAAAATAAAACTCGCATTACAGTGTGTTTAACAAAATGTGTTACATGTCATGGTTCGTTTATAATCTTTATATTTGTGGAAAACATTGTTTGTGTACATAAGATTAAAGGGTCAAGGTGTTCTAAATTTTAAATCGAGCAAAACATCTTTATCATCATCAGAAGATATGACAACACGCTCATAGGCGGAGGTTAGTGGGGGGTTGTCGTTTTGAATCTCAATGAGGATTCGCTTTGTCATGTGAAGCCAAACAACATACATTGCACGTTTGTTAAAATTAACATATTTGATTACCTGGAATGAGACACCAGTGATTCACAAACATGCATTTGAGGTTTTATACAGTACTCCTAAGTTTTAGTGACTTGTGCATGTGGAAGTGTTACTGATTTACCATTTAAAGGAAAAGTTATTATTTTCAGACGAGATTACAAATTCTTTCTATTGTTCTCAATAGAAATAAATGTGATATCGTAGATGCATATTTAAGTTCCTCCTACATGTGCAAACAATGTAAAATTCTTAAACAAACAAAAAACATATGCTTAACAATAGGTAGTGAAGCATGTACATTGAGTATGGTATTTTTTATAAGAGTTTATGCTCATCTGTTTTTCTAAACAAACTTAAGATATCGGAAATACCAAACCACTCTTTAATATTAAAAGTTGGGGTTCCGACAATATTTCTAAGAAATATTGATAGAAAAAGTGGTTTATTTAACAGAACCAGGCTCAAGATATTATCACTCTATAATCGTGTTGTAGAAGCAAAAAATTATATCTTGAAGTAACATATTTAAGTTCCTCCTACATTGACGTCTTTAGACAAAAGAATTCATTTCAAGTTTAAAATAAAACAATTTCCTCTAGTTATATATATATATATATATATATATATATATATATATATTATATATATATATATCTATATATATATATAATATATATATATAAACAACAAATAACATGTTTTTATGTGTTAGTCAACTTTACATCATATCACCAAGAATTAAATGTAAAGACATATTGAAACTGTTAATTTGAGATTTAAGATAACAACCTTATAAATGTTGCCTCAAATATAATTTACAAAAAACATTAAAAAAATTACGCGTCTATGATTTACACATGTTAAATGTAATGAAACCATCTTTTCTAGCGCAAGTAATATTAGTCTATACAACCATACAAATAAGAACATATATATTTTTCTTTAATTTTTCAATGAGTAAACTTTACTTTTGTTTCATGTGGTTTGGCTCAAAATAACGTTTTTTATTCAAATGTTTTAAAATTACGATTTTACTCCCATGGTTCATAATCCATAACAATTAACTCTAATCCACTAACACCATTAGTTTTTTCTGTTAAAGATAAGTGTGTTTTAGACTTTTTGTACATAGGGATTAGTTATGTAATATACTCAGAGTAATAGATTTGTAATTTAGTTAAATTTACATAATTTATCCACGTCCTTCAACTCTTCATTTCCCCTCCTATCATCACCACCCACCTCCACCATCACCTTCATCTCCCACCGCCACAAGCAAAACTGTAACCACCCATCACCACCATTGCTCACCACCATCGTTCAAATCCCTTCCTATCACTTACCTTTAAACCCAAACGCCCACCTAGCGTATACATTTATAGTAAATTACATAACTAATCATTTCATTCATTAAAATTACACAATTAGTCTTTAAATAAAAAAAGTTCTAAGTATCTTTTCATTCTATCAAAAAAAACGTGTTAGTAGTTTGTAGTAATCCAACACGAATTACATACCACAAAAAGTAAAATCACAATTTCAAAATGTTTGAATGGAAATCGTTATACGAGTCAAACCAAATTGATCAAAAACAAAGTTTAGTCTGCTTCGATTATCGGTTATTCGACGCGTATAATTTCCCACGTGTTTGTTAAACATGGAATGTTTGATTGGTCAATTCCCACCTACCCCCTCCCTACGATCACCATTCACCACCAAACTGTTTCTATGAACTCTACAACAAACAACTACCACTGATCGTACACCTTCAATGGAGCTCGTAAGTCCCACACATCACTTAACGTTAACATTGAACTTTTTCAGTGATCACGAGTTCATGTTACTACAATCTCATCGCAATTGATGTGCGTTTTGTTCTTTGAAAATTGAAATTTGGGGATGTATGTTTAATCGGAAGTTATTATTGGTCAGGTGACGTCTGTTGTGGAGAAGATGGGGGAAAGTGAAGGGGTTAGGGGGAATACGACCCTGATTTGTGCTCCGGTGATGGCGGATACGGTGGATCAGATGGTGGTTCAGATGAATTCGGCGAAATCTTGTGGTGCTGATGCTGTTGAACTCCGATTGGATAGCTTGAAGGTGTTTAGGGCTCAGGAGGATGTTCCAACCCTAGTTGGATCCAGTCCTCTCCCCACGATTTTCACTTGCAGGTGCCAGTTTGCATAAGTAAACCCTAGAATATGTATGTGTTTTGATAGTTAATCTGCCTTGATGTAATACTCATGTGCACTAGTTTCATAAGAAATACCTTTTCGGTGTGAATAACTTCATAGTTAAATGTGTTTGGGTGGGAGCACTACTACAATGAATGATCTCTTGGTAGGGGTGTAAACTAGCAGAGTTCGTCTAAGCTCAAGCTCGGTTTGTGAGAAAATTTTCAAACTCGAGCTTGTGAGAAAATTTTCAAGCTCGAGCTTTGCTCGGGCTCGACTCGTGAGAAAATTTTCAAGCTCGATCCAGGCTCGGTTTAGCTCGTTTATTATTTATTATATTATTTATATATTTTTATAATTAATTTTATGTATGTATATAATTATATATTTTATATATAACATGATATGTATTATTTAATTATTTTTATCATAATTTTATATAATTATTCTATATATCGATAAATATTTAATAGATTATATAAATAAAATGCTCAACGAGTCGGCACGAGAGTGATTATTGATTAAGCCATAATAAAGCCTTGAGCTCGTTTAAATTCAGCTCAATTTGATCTCTTTGCAAGTCGATTCCAGTAGCTCACAAGCCGGCTTGAATCATTTACACTAATCTCTCTGGAAGTTTCCACTTGGGGCAACCAAAAACAAATGTGTGAGCTCATCGTGGGCAAAATGAGATAGTATTGGTTGGTATGGAAGTTTGGATATACATTTTTTTGATTCTGTGTTGTTTTGTAGACCAACATGGGAAGGTGGTCAGTATGATGGGGATGAACAGAGCCGACTGGCGGCTCTTCGGTTAGCAATGGAGTTGGGAGCTGATCACATTGATGTTGAGCTTAAGGTTGCTTCCATCTCGACAAAAATGGAGTTTTTTTACATTTGTTTTGTAATTATTCTTTATGAACTCCTTTGATATCTTTAGAGTAGACACACTCACACATAGATATCCAAAGTCCTATGTTCATATGCTTAGATTTCTGAAAGTGCAACGATTAGAGCTATTATATACCAACTGTTATTTACTGTCAAACATAATATTATAATCAGATTTCTCATCTCAGTTACTTACAAGCAGGCTGTTGTAGATTTTAGAAGTTTAACCCGTGGAGATAAGCCTTCAAAATGCAAACTCATCGTCTCTTCTCACAATTACCAAAATACCCCATCAGTAAAAGACCTCGAGAACCTTGTCTCGAGAATACAATCTACAGGAGCTGACATTGTGAAGATTGCAACAACTGCTGTAGATATAACTGACATAGCACGAGTTTTTCAAATAACCGCTCATTCACAAGTAAGCAGCATACGTTAGATAATGGATGAATCCTGAATATGAGATAGAAGTGGATAATAAACATTCTTGTTAGATGTTTTATATAAAAAAACTCAGAATGTTTTATTTAAGTACATTGATTTTAATCTTCCAGGTGCCAATAATATCAATGGCGATGGGTGAGAGGGGTTTGATGTCTCGAATACTCAGCCCGAAATTTGGTGGATATTTGACATTTGCTACCGTTGAACGTGGAAGGGAATCTGCACCTGGGCAGCCTACAATTACTGATCTTTTGGATTTGTTCAATTTCAGGCAAATAAGGGCGGATACAAAAGTATTTGGTATTATTGGGAAGCCAGTTGGGCATAGCAAATCACCTATGTTATACAATAAAGCTTTCAGATCAGTTGTTTAATGGAGTTTATGTACATATGTTGGTGGATAACGTAAAGAATTTTCTTGAGACTTATTCTTCTACAGATTACGCTGGGTTCAGGTTGAATCTTCGTGTATTTCATCAAAATTTAGTTTCTTTTTTATTGTTTTAGAATCTTTCTGGTTGTCAGAAGTAGTAAAATTCAGATGAATTTACAAGGGTGAATGATCGTTATTGGATGCAGTTGCACCATTCCTCACAAAGAAACTATAGTTCAATGCTGTGATGAGGTTGATCCTGTTGCAAAGGTGAGTTATATTGTTAATAACATAGGAAGATTACTTATTGAAGCAAATGCTGATAAGCATTAATTTTGAGGTATTATTTTTCATTTATCGTGTTATTGGTTGTCTCTAGTCAATAGGAGCAGTCAATTGTGTTATCAGGAGACAAACTGATGGGAAGCTATATGGTTGTAACACAGACTATGTAGGAGCTATTTCTGCCATTGAGGATGGTCTACGAGGTTTCCTTCTTACTTTGTAATTTAGAGGTGGCACTACTAGTGGGTTGGGTCGGGTCAGGTCAGGGTTGGGTTGACCTATAAACAATTTTTTTTTGTTTCTAAAAGTATACTTGAAAACAACAATATCAATTATTAGAATAAAAACTACTTCAGAGGTTGTATGCATTAATAACAGACTTCAGATTGACTTTCAACGCATTCTATCCATAGACATGTTCACGTCTTAGTGGATGTTTTGTTTGACCCAGATAAAACACAACCAAATTGACGTATTGAATTGCCACCTGTACTGTTTCAGCTTCAGGCGTTCAAGATGGTTCAAGTGGGTCACCCTTGGCTGGTAAACTATTTGTGGTTATTGGTGCTGGTGGTGCTGGAAAAGCACTTGCTTATGGAGCAAAAGAGAAGGGTGCAAGGATTGCGATAGCCAATCGGACTTATGGTTAGACTCTTAATACCCAAATTAGTTGCAAATAGTACATGATGTTAAATTTATGTGTTAAAAGATAGATATTATTAAATGGGAGTAAAAGCCACTCAAGTTGTTTAACCTATTTATTAATTTTTATGTTTCATTATAGAAGTTAAGTGTATGGATTATATTCATGAACCATTTTTATCATTTTAAAAACTAGAATACAAACAATGATTTTGAAAAAAGAAGGCTCAAACCGCCAAGACCGAACCGTCTAACCAATCTACACAACCCCACCCAGACAGCTTGGTTTGCCATTTCCCAAAACGTAGCTAGCAGTCCAACCTAAAACTTTCATCAAATCTAGCCGAATTGGACCATGAACACCTTTAGTGACTTCAAATCCAAATAAAGCAGATAACAGTTGCAAAAATGCAACTTCAAACACACCTTTAGATGCAAAATTTATACACCAAATGCTTAATAATTATTCATTTTTACAATATATAGAACGTGCTAGAGAACTTGCTGCGATAATTGGTGGAGAGGCTCTGTCTCTTGCTGATTTAAACACTTACAGCCCAGAAAATGGAATGATACTTGCAAACACTACTTCAATTGGTATGCAGCCAAATATTGATGAAACTCCTATTTCCAAGGTTTGATATCCACCACTTTCCGCTCATCTTTTACATTCATAATGCTTTGCTCCAGTAAATTTAACAACAACCTGATGTGAATATGTGCATTAGTATCATCTTTTTTTCTTTTTGGCAGGAAGCTTTGAAGTCATATGCACTGGTATTTGATGCTGTTTACACACCAAAAATCACCAGATTACTTCGTGAAGCTGGAGAATGTGGAGCCTTAATTGTTACAGGGCTGGAGATGTTTATAGGGCAGGCGTATCAACAATATGAAAATTTTACAGGATTACCTGGTAAGGCTTAATATGCAAAATCATCATGTGGAGTCTCACCTTATCACTTTTCTTATAGGTTTTTTATTACTTTTCAACTGCAGCGCCTAAGGAATTATTTAGGGAGATTATGGCAAATCATTGATTGTTTTGGTTATTCATGGTATGTACTCATTTTATCCCATCTTCCTTTATTTTGTGATTTGTCTCATTTGTTTAATCTTTATCAAATTACCTTAACATAAACCCTTAATAATGACCGATACGATCAATTTGATAAGTGTTTTATCTCTAGCAGGTCAGTCGAGTAAAATCCAAAAATTAGCTAAAAAGGAAACGAAACTCGGCCGGGTCGTATCTTTAATGCATAAAACCTTGTAAATCATGTTATTCAGAAAGCGTTTCAGGTCAACCTGTTACAAAAGGTTATGAGTTTTGATGTATTACCCAACTTGTTTAATAACCATTTTGCCATTTACACTACTAAAATAACAATCTAATTATTCTAGATCAAGTGATTTAAGCATTCCTATACACTTTGGTGACATTCGACATGTTTCATTTTCAGTCAAGATTTTGAATTTTATCATCTGACCGGTTAGGATCGTATTTTAACTGAAATTGACCCATTTTCTGGTAAATGGATCAACACTGCTGCTCAAGTTTTCACAATTTATGTTTGAATGAAATGCTTTGTTGTATACAGAATCTTAAGCTTTCAAAGCAGTATGTGTTTGTGCAAAATAGTGCACACATGAAGCTGGGAGGTGGTGATTCAGATCTTTGTTTGCATCATTTGTTGTTGTAATTCCAGTATTTTTGTTTCTACAAACTAAGGGATTTTGATTTAAACAGACCATTGTATTTTAAGTTAATAGTGTATTAAGATATAGTGCCATAGTGATGAGCTTAGTGGATCCAAGTTTTTTAAGACCATCCGCAATACTGCACCACGGTCACGCCACGTCAACAGCGAACATCGCATGTTTACATCCATAGAGTGCGGGGAACCTATTACAATGAGTCTAATAAAGAAATCTCTTACATCCCTCAAAATGTTAAATAGGACACGAAACGACGCATGTGCAAAACATGACTCAATAAGCTAATTTTGTCATTTTCTTCAAATGTAAACACGAACCTCTTTATAAATGTGTTACACTACTAGATTTGTTGGAACACAATTAATATTACATGTTTAATGACTTGATGTAACATGATACATTTTATATGTATAATAAATTATAAAATAAAATAAAAATCATTAAAGTTTAAAATCCACGATAATAATATCATTCAAAAACAATTGTTAGAACATTTGAAGCAAAAGGTTATAAAAAAAATTCAACAAACAAAAAATACATTACGTTAATAACAATCAGATCATCAATCCATAAAAAGCCAATTCAAAATCGTGATTTGTAAAGAAGAAAAAGTTGTAGTGTAGAAATGGCTAGCGGCTATGGTCTGTAGAAAAACCGAAAAATACATGTGTTATTATTAAAATAAAAAAAATATCGCCAAGTTTAAATGTGTTTTGAACATGTTAAGCAAATGTTTAATTGTGTTTAAACATATATTAACCTAATTAAGACGTATAGCTATTAAGCTCGAACTCAAACATATTTAACCGATGGCCTTCTGGTAGCGGGACTCCTTGTTTCTCCTAAAGAAGAATACCTGAGTTCAAATCTTGTTGTAAACGAGTTTCTCTTGATCAGCAAGTCGGAGGCTTTTACAAACAAATCAGTTTTCTTTCAGAACTGTAGCCTCAAACTATTAGTAGACGGTTTGAATCATACCTGTGCTATAAACGACATGCCACTAATCCCGTTATCGCCATCGTTACAAAAACATATTTAACTTGTTAACTACGTGTCGTATCGTATTGAAAATTAATGATCACCACCGAGACGTTTGATCACAGTTTCAGTTTCACCACTTTCCCCAAATGTCCCTCGATTTGTCAAAAGTGAAAAAAAAACCCTAACCTTGATCTCACTCGCACAATGCATCTCTTTCGTTAGTCACACATGAACACCAACATACTGATGTATTTGTAATTGAATTCTCAATCAACAATTTCTACTGTAAACTGGTGTATAGGTGATATAATATGGATGATGATGACGACAATCGCAACGATGAATCACACGAATCGGATAGCAGTACATACGATTATGGCGGTGAGGAGACGCAGATATTCGATAGTCAGTTTTGTGATTCTCCATCTTCATCGTTCGGTAAGCAAGATTGTAACTTGTAAGCAATCTGTTACAGCTATGAGTAATCAGACAGTTTTATGATCGTTTTCCTTCACTTGAATTAGGTAATGTTATACAACATACTGTTCCTTTTGATGAGTTTGCAACCCAAGTGATGGATCCTGATGGTGAGACTCAAGTGATGGATGCTGATGGTGAGACCCAAGTGGTGGATGTATGTGGTGAAGTTGAAGTGATGGAGATTTTTGATTCTGGTGAGAGGAATGAGACGCAGTTGTTCGATGGGTATGAGACTGAGGAAGTGGTGGTTAGTGATCATGAAGGGAGTGGGAAGACTGAATTAGTGGATGATTCTGATGAGTGTTCTGGTGAGGTTTCTGGTGGGGAGAATGTGCTGTATCGGCTGGTGTAGAGCACGCGAAGAATGTGCAGCAGTGCGAGGAGGATGTGAAGGATTTCAAGTCAAGAACAGATTGTGGAAGGAATGAACAACACATTTCTGGTAGTTGATGATATTTAGAGTAAACTTTGTTGCATAAACCATATTAATATAATGGTAATCTAATATTTTGAACTTGAGTTTTGCTAAATTTAACCTTAATGACTATGTTTAAGAGGTGAGGACATGCATAAAATGATTGTAGTTTAAACATATAGTTTTTGATAAGTGTTAAGTACAAAAATTTTGGACGTCCAAAGTTCTTTGAATTGAAATGATTAGGAGGTTTCATGCACCAACATACACTTTGGGCCGCTAACAACCCATTAAACCAGTGTTATTTTTAGCTTTCTTTTACATGGTTGACAGTTTGGAGACAAAACATGGTCCAAATTAACCCATTCATAAGCAGATGTTTTGAAATTGCCACTCTAGTGAAAATATATGTGTTTTTCAATATTTGGGGTTAGTCGTAGTGATTTTTTTAAACATAACTTTAATGTTATTTACATGGCAGGAATTGGCTTCAAGACATTTACCTCAATTCGTGCGCCGTCTATGAGGGCTGCTGGCCTAAAAGCACTCAACAATGTTTCTAAAAGAAGTAAGAGTCCTCCATGTTCTACTTTAAATTCAGAACCTGACATTGAACATAGAGGAATACTATCTGAAAAAGTTCAATCTCATGACCTTGAGAATATCAACCAAGTAACTGATGTTCAAGATAGTGGAAATAGGTGTGGATTTAGCAGGTCAACTGCAAGAAAACTTTTTGATGAGGATACACTTGCTGTAACTAAAGAGGCAGATGACAAAATTGACCTGGGTGGAGCAGCTAACTCGCCTGTATTGGATACTGAGTTGGCTGGGTTGAGCTATATTGATTCTCAAGAACCTGGGGATGCATCACAAGCAAATGCACTTGACTTTGTGGATAACTTTCTGAAAGTTAATATCGATTTTGATGATGATTGTGGCATTAGAAGGTTAACTGGAGTCAAGTCAAAGCCGATTTTAAGTGCTAAAGGGACTCAAACTTTTGCCAAAAGTGTTAATCTTATCAGTGCAGTTGATAGAGAACAGACTTTTTGTTGGGATAACAATCTTGAAGATGAAGGAGGAGGAGAATTTTATAGAAAAAAGAAGGAAGTATTCTTTGCTAGCGGAAGTCGGAAGCTAAAATCTTCAGTTCCTTCTAGAAGTGGCAGGAAGTTGGGGCAGTCTGACTCGAAATTGGGGTCAGGTAAAAATAATAATACAAAGAAAAGCTTAGGAACAGTCATAAAGGATTTGACTTTCCGGAAGAATCTTATAAAAGAATTGGATAAACAGTCAACAGATATGCCAAGTGGCACGAGTATTCAAGGAACACTTCACGAAACGATTGAGGTTCGATTTGACACTCAAATGGCTGCTGAAGCAATGGAAGACTTATGCTTTGGTTTGTCAGAAACTGGCCATGATTCTACTAAAACAAATGAGGGTTGCAGCCATATGCAAAAGGGTTCTCATAAAAGTGAACCCCTACCCGTGTCTAACAACGGTGTCCAAACAACACGATCAAAATCAAAGATGAGTGGTGATCACTCAAAGGAGGTGAAGCACGCCAAGTCGGATGCTAAAAAGAGTGAGAATCTTGACAATGAGGTGTCTGCCGTGGCAAAAGGAACAGGAAAAATATCTCGTAAAAGAAGAGAACTTGACCCTGTAGATGCTTCAGCTACATCTGCTGTCCAAATGAAACGACATGTTCAAAATATTACACCTGTAGCTCATAGAACTAGGCAATCGACTAAAGATAAGGAGTCAAACAAGGAGATAAATATCCTCACTGGAATCCATCCTAAGGGCAAAAGAACTAGTCGAAGACTGTCTTCCACAAGAAAAAAAGTTGGTACCCAATCTATCTCTAGAATAACAAGGTTAACAGCTACTATTTTGACTGAACAAGAAAAAGGGTCAATAAGAGAAAGAACTGAACGGAATCTTTCAGGATGTACTACCCCTGTAAGCCGTGGGACACCTGTAAAAGAAGCATCTCCGATCTGCATGGGAGATGAATATTTAAAGCAGTCATGCAGGAGGCCATCCTTATTAACGAAATCAATAGCTTATTTCCCACGGATTCATTATTTAGATCTCCTACAAGACAGAGGAGAGATGTGTCTTTGATCCGTGTTCTGTTCAGTAGGCACTTAGATGGAGATATAATCAAGCAGCAAAAAAAGGTCCCATGTTTTTGCTGCTTCTTGACTTCTTTTACTAGAGTACTAAGCTTTAGAGGTGACAAATTAGAATGGTTTACTTTTGAGTGGTCGATTCGGGTTATTTATTAAAGTAAAATGATCTTTTCTGTTGATATATTACACACTAATAATTTGAATAAAACTTAATTCTGTGGACATAGTGTTTCAGGGAGACCAACTTGATGTTGTCTTTGTCAACTTGTACGAAAATGAACCCTTTTCTCAACAATGCTTTTGTCATTTGATCCAACAATGTTCCATTAGACAGGATATATAATGTCTTTTTTATAAATAAAATGGCCTTTTTTGATCGGTTTCTACTAATTTACTTCTGATTGGGCACTTCAGGTGTTGCTTTATCTCCAATGGTAAGATAAAAAATAGTAGCTAAAAAGGCAACACATTGAACAAGTCTAAGAGGTCTGAAGTGGCCTAAAGTGTGTTCTTTAAAAAAGAAACTAGGTTATTATTCAAATAAAGCCATGGTTTACATACTAATTATGAATAAAGAAGTTTTTGGACCTCAGGCCAACGGTACATGACCCTGCCCATGTCATCTTGTACAAATTCGACCCACTTTTACCTGGCCTGTTACCCTACCCATCCACATATACCAATCTTATTCAGGGGTTGCTAACTGCTACATATTACTGGTATAACTGTCACAGATTTTACTTCGCTTGGGGGCTTCAGAATCGTCTTCAATGTCAGACGCAACACACTTCATAGCAGATAGTTTTACTCGTACCAGGAACATGTTGGAAGCAATTGCTCTTGGGAAACCAATAGTTACACATCTCTGGCTTGAAAGCTGTGGACAACTTGCTGTTACATTGATGAAAAAAATTTCATACTGAGAGACGCTAAGAAAGAAAAAGATTCGGCTTTAGTATTCCATCTTCACTGGCACGCGCATCTCAACATCCACTTTTAAAGGTAATAAGTTAATGGTGTAAATTTATTTCATACAACGTCATTGTACTAATATACTTTTTTTCATAACTAACTTATATCTTTTCATGCAGGGACAGAGAGTCTTGATTACACCAAATACAAAACCTGGTAAAGAGATATTATCAAGCTTGGTCAAAGCAGTTCATGGTGTGGTGTGTAAAATTTCTCACCTTGTGCAGTTATTATAATTATTTTTTGTTATAATATCCTCTCCTTTGTTTGAAACTGAAACAAATATGGTGCAAGTTCAATTTCAGGCGGTTGAACAAACAGGCAGAAATTCACTGAACGACGATAATGTTATGGAGGGATTATTGATTCTGTCATGTGAAGAAGATTACACAGTCTGTTTGCCTTTTCTTGAAAAAGGTTATATTATTTTTAACAAAATACTTTCTTTGGAAAAATAAATCGTTGAGTTATCGAGCATTAGTTGAAACCTGCAACCTCCTATACAAATGCAGGAACAGCAATATACAGTTCAGAGCTTCTACTCAATGGCATTGTTACTCAGAGGCTGGAATATGAAAGGTTTGCCCTCTACCTATTTTATAATGCACAAAACTTGTTAAATCATGTTATTCAAAAGATGGATTTTATATTATTTATGTTATCATATCTGAGCTAATTATGTACAAGTTATAGTTAGTTAATTACATTACTAAATGGCAGGCATCGTCTCTTTTTAGACCATGTGAAAGAAACCCGTTCAACGATCCGGCTGAAGAAAGATGATAACCAATATAAGCCTGTTGGTAAAGTTAGGTAATTGTCCCTTTGAACAATATTTATTGAATTTTGCCATATGGTGTCACTTGGTATCTGATCTTTTCCCTTGTTTCGGGTTTTATGCATGTAAATGTGAGAAAGGAGTAGCCTTGTTTCTTGTCATTTTCACTATTTTGATATTTTATGGTGATTTTTGAGGTGAGTTTAAGATTATATTTCAAGTAATTTTACATCCAAACAAGTAGTTTTTAACAATATACGATATATAAGACCATAAACTAAAGTTAGCAAAAGGTGCCGTATTGTATCAAATGGGTTGGATTTAGTACATGTTTAACACGACTATTAGACTCAAACATGGTGAACTTTTTCTTTTCTTAAACACTAATACGAATATGATTGATAAATGGGTTCCACATGGTGTGTTTGACACGATTAAATGTATAAATTTAATGCAATGATTGACGTGACTAAATACGAACACTTGAGCGATGAGAATGTCAGCCATGCTTAACACAATTAGTAATACGACTTGCTAAACATGTTTGTAAAATAACAAAATACAACTAACATGACAAAGTAAAGGTTACAAAAATTAAGGATTCGTATAATATATTTATTTATGACTTCATAAACAATGTCAATCTTGTAAAGGTGTTATGAAAATGTCATGTTGACCGATTGACTGATAAGTAAACGTTTTATGCATGTTACAAGTGTTAGATTATTCATATATAGAAATGTTTGGGCGCACATTGTGTGGGTAGTTGCATCACGGACTTGAATATGAAAAACGGAATACAAAAAGAATCGTGATGGTTATCACTTCGACGTAGAACTCAAAGACACCAAGTAGCTGTGACATGATATCCTTTAATCGACATTCAACAAACCCTAATCAATCATAATTCATAATTATTTATCATAAAAGGTTGTAAATTAATAATATGATTAATTGTTTTGAAGTAACTGGTATTATAAATAACAAATCATTAATGCTAACTTGGTGGATATAAAATAATAAATCATGAATGCGAACTAATATTTACAAATAATAGTTTGTGCTCGTTTCCTCCACCGTCTTTTACAATGCAAATTAATAAAATAGGTATTTAAAATAATTTTAATTACTAAAATCACTTTGATATAAACATAAAAATGCGTCATAACTCATAAGAGATGACAAATAAAAAAGGATCATAGCTAGAAGTTTCAAATTATATAGATAAATAATAGCTTTTGAATATATTTTTCATCAAACTTAAATTTGACTAATCTATTCTCAAAAATGTCTTCACTTCGAACAAGGTCATCCGAACCATAAATAGGGTCGTCTGAACCTTCAATAGGATTTTTTGAACTTTAAATAAAGTCGTTTAAACATAAATGAATATGAAGAATACTTTTCAACCTTTATGAACTGGTTTATTTGTTCACCAAATTCACTTTCAATTAAATTTACTTTAAAATAATTAACTGAGGATATGAGCTAAAGAGATAAGTTTAATGTATCCGTCTATAAATGAAAGTAAAATTAAAAGATAAAATGATTGATTTAACATAGAGAGGGAGTACGTTCGGTAAAAATAATACCACAGGCCAACGCCGTTATGTATATGTTGTTGAATTGATGCCAAAGCATTTAACAATATATCTCCATTGTTATTCAAGAAGGTGAAATACAAACGAATTTGTAACTACATGTGAAAAGTAGAGCAAAACTGGGCTCTATGGAATGGTAAAAGTTTGGTTTGATTTTCCATCTCAAGACTTATCATGTTTCACCATATGATGTTCCATACCTTAATATTATTATTATTTTCAACGGCCAACTAATTAAAGTCCGGCTACCTGGGGTACCCCAATGACGAAAAGGCACTTCATATGACTCCGAGCACAGACTGTGTTAGGTAGCCCAATCCCACCAACCATTAATTCCAGAGAAAACCATTCACCCGAAGACCCACTACGGTACAATCCAGATCACCAACAACATTTTGTTTCCGGTAGAACTCAAACTCACAACCTTCCTTAGAATAAGTCATGAGGCTACCACCAACCACTTGGTTGAGTGATACATGCTTAATATTATTAGCGGAACTAAGTGGGAATACACAATAAAAATATTATGAAAAACTAAATATAAATCAAATTACTAGTAATGAAAGCAAGGTGTGTGCCTAGGTCGTGTGGGGTTCTAAAATTGAAAATCAATTTGGTTTTAAATTAATGTTAGTATTAAATATATTTGACTAAATATTTAACCAGACGTAAATGAAGGCACGTAAATAAAATGACAAAGACAAACATAAATAAACAAACACACGAACACAAACACACAAGCATAAGTGAACGAATATTAACAAATGTAAATGTACAAACACAAATGAATAACATAACCAACAAACATAAACAAACCTAAGTGGGCAAAATAAACAAACACTCACAAATGTAAACAAACAAACAAGACATATGTTCACTTTTGTTCGTTCATTAAACAAACAAACACAAACAAACTTCATGTCAAACTGTTCAAAATGGAAAAAAAGAAAGCGTACACTATCCATGATCGTGTGACGAGTAACGTGGGAATTTGATGTTCCAATCATGCGTCAAGCAACTAAATTCCCAATCAAAATTAGCATACTACTAGAAGATTTCTCTAATTTGTAAAATCAAGTTGTTTTACGGGTGGGGAAGACAATAAAAATAGACGGGTGATCAGAACGGGTCTTTTTCGTTTAAATCTTTAATATCAATATGCGCCAAAGTGGTATCAAATCTCCCACCCCTTACATTTTTAAAACGGTGGAAGTCAGTTCCGATTAGAGTTAATGTCAGTTTATATCTACGCTTGAGGGCTCAAGTTTGTCGTATCCCTGCTAACCTTAATGGTGGTACGGTAGTGCGGTATTCTTTTATTTTTTTGTTTCTTTTGTTGGTGATCTTTTGACAATTGCATAAATTTCCCAATTGAGCGAAGCAAAAAAAAATTATTGCACACCATTGTTTTAACATCATGTTGGTGCTTTTGAAGATAGCGGAATGAAGTTGTTTTTAACAACAAAAAACCATCGGTCGCCAGATTGTTTAAGGAGATAAAGACTATATGATTTATGTAAATGAAAAATAGGAGAAATAAGTTACCATTTAATTGGAAAGATTGGTGTAAATTTCATTGTTTGAATTTTTGTATACTAAAAGAGTGCCCACGTAATGCGGTGGGTTGTCATTTTACATCCGGCATGTGCACTTAATATTTTGTTATTCTTGTAATAGTTCTACAAAAGTATATTATGTTTTTTCTAAGTTAAAATTTAAAACATCAAATAAATGGATTCTACATGACTACTTGTACATATATGTATTAACTTATTGTATTTCATAAAATACAAATTTGTTCAGCAAAAAATTTACAACAAATCGTTTAAAAAAACACAGGTTAAGTCGTACTCTAAAAAAAATTAAATGTGATAGATTAAAAGATATAGCTGAAATCTTTTAACATATTAAGTTTTTTTGGTTTATGGGTAGATAATATGAGTTTTTATGTAAGTTTTAGTAAGTGTAAGGTTATTATGTAACTAATTGTAAAGGGTAACATATAAATAATGTTATAAATACTATTTTACCCTTAAAAGTTATTGTATCTTATGTATTAAATAAAATAATTATTTTTAATTTTATACAATGATAAAATACTCCTATTATGTTTTATATATAATATAAAATGAGTGGCATCTGTTGCTCTTAGCTAATTGCTAAGGCATCATGGATTTTCTTAATAAAATTTGGTATTAAGAAATATGTAATTAACTCAAATAAACTTTTTTTAACGCCCAACAAATACTTTTTTAAAACTGATCATTTGGGTAAACCCATTGGCGTAAACCAGTCACGCTACGAACACATACAACACTGATGACTCCACCCGACGCCCACCCATCATTCCAACAAAAACCCACCACCAAAGATTTACTGTTGTAAAATCTCTGACCCATTTGAAACATATTACATCAACTGATACTCGAACTCATAAACATTTGAAGAACCATAAGATATTTCTTCTCAAACCACTTTCAATTAACTAAACAATGTTTTAGCTACTCCTCAATAACAAAGTGTCATTACATATAAAAAAACCATAAAAAAACATATTCACCAAATCCAAACTTGATTTGCAAACCAAATCCAAAATACGATAAAGATACTACCCAATAATAAACTATACCATTTAGTCAAAGTATATGATTAATGATAATCCAAATCCATATATATCTTATACACCCAATGACGATCCACCTAAGACGGCCGTTGACTCTGCACGATCCAAGGTACCAATGCGACAATTTCTGTGGAAATGCCGGCTTTTTAGCACCTTCCGTTTGTCAATTTCCCATCTTTATTCAAATCTTTTCATCAAGATTATGATTATTATAATATATTATTGTTATTATTATATAGTGGATGAATTACTCCCACATCACCTTCAGATTCTGCCCCTACAATCCTCCAATTTGTTAGCAAATACAGGGTGAGTCAAAAAGGAACGAAATTGGAAGGACCCAGATACCCTTTTGATCGTATTTTGTATTTTCAAGATTAGGGTTTATCTGGTATTGATTGGATTGGTTTATTATGTTTGGGTTTTGTGATTTTTGAATTGGGTTTATTGGTTTCTTGATTTGGTTTTGGTGTTTTGTTGATTGATGATTGTTGTGGGATGTTTGTTGTTGTTTGTGTTGTTTTTGTGATTCTTGTGTTTCTTGGTTTTGTACAGATGGATGAGTAAGTTGAAGGAAATGGGAATTATACCCTGAAACATGCAGATGATGAATCAAGATTTTGTTGTTGTTGATATTATGATGAATTGCTTGTTGTAATTTAGGATTTTAGGGTTTAATTGTTGAACTTTTTTTGATTGAATCTTGAAATATTTATCATGCACTCTTATATAAATTGTATCAATATGGCAACTGATTTTTTGATGTTATGATGAACTGCTTGTTGTAGTTTAGGATTTTAGAGCTTAATTAATTGACTTTTTGATTGAATCATGAAAAATTTGTCATACACCCGTAATTTTTATCAATTTGGCAAGTGATGAAACAATATTCTGTTATTGTTGATGTTATAGGATGAACTGCTTATTTCAATGTAGGATTATAGGGTGGGTTTTATTGTTGTACTTTTTGATTAAATCTTGAAATATTCATCATACACTCATAACTTTTTTATCATTGTGGCAACCGATGAATCAACATTATATTGTTCTTGATGTTACGATGAACTGCTTGTTTCAATTTAGGATTTTAGGGTTTCAATTGTTGAAATTATAGATTTAATCTTGAAATATTTACTGTGCATTCTCATAATTTTATCAATGAGGCATCTGATGAATCAAGATTCTCTTATTGTTGATGTTATGATGAACTACTTGTTTCAATTTAGGGTTTTAATTGTTTAGCTTGAAGTGTTTACATCTGATCTCGGTAAGTTTTATTGTAGGATTAGATACCAACCGACACTTATATGGATGGCTCTCATGGTAAACGAGCTGTTCGTGAGATTTCCACTCCAAAAAAGAAACCAGCCACTGCTGTAAAAGATACTGCTGGCTCTCATGATGAACCGGGTCAACTATGCAGCCGAATTGGTTGCTGTGGCAGACTTAACCATAATACTAAAGGTACTAAATATAAATCCTTAGAGAAACCAAAACCTTTGAAGCCTTCATTGCGTTCATCGTCTAGCAAAGAAATAAAAGGCAGTTCATCAAAAACTCTCTCAAAATCTATCGAGAATTCAGAGAAAAAAGTATGTGTCAAGGCAGAACCAAGTGGTGTTACAAATGAGCCAAAAATTCGAGAACTGAGTGCATCCGGAAGTCGTACCAGTAAGTTAAAACCTATAAGTACTGCAAACAGCGAGTCAAACAATGGCAGGAGGAAAAGATTGACTCAAGGAGAAAGCAGTTCATCCGGTAAAGGGAAAAAGATCATTGGGGCGTCAAATGAAGGGCATGTTTCTGATCCTAAAAGCTCAAGAAATGTTGCATCTTCTCGAACGAATGGCATTTCATCAGCTAGGACCCGAAAGTCGTTGAATATGGAAACTTCAAAAGGATCAATGAGTCAGCAGTCTAGTAGCATTGTTACCAACATGCCACAAACACGAGAGTTAAGTCTTAATGGTGATCATAGTACCAGTGATGCTTCTATGAGTTGTGCTGGTGTTGGCTTTGGGAATGATAATGGAAGAGGACATTATAACATTGATGGGATTGCAGATGTAACTTCTCTGGATTATCTTTGTTTGGGTCACAAGGGGCAAAAGGAGGGTTTTTTTTTTTTTAATTTTCTTGTCATATTATAGTAGTAATGTTGTGTTTTGTAATTTGGTGATTTGCAGGTGTTATTTGCACTTGATAGGTATGGACACAATGAGGAGTTAACATATCAGGTGATTGGTCTTTGGCCTCTAAATTTATAAGTGGCAAGTTTGACCCGTTTATGGTTTGGTTTAGGGGTTCAAAAGTGGTAAGAGACCCTCGTGGCCCAACCCTAGACACTGTAAGATCCTTTAAGGCTCGTAAGTCTATCGGTTCGTATTATTGTCCATATCCCCATTTATAGGTCCGAAAATCTACATCATCTATGAAATTATAAGATCGACTGTAGTGGATGTTAGCTCATCCATAAGAATTTAGTAAAATTCTTCTTTTTTTCTTGAAAATTATGGTGCTAAAAATTGGTGGATATATAGGAATCACATTTTTTTCGTATATGGTAAATTTACCAGGTGATAATATCAGCAAAGAGCTAGTTGGACTTAATAAGATGTGATTAATCGTATTTTCACCATTAAGTTTTTTATGCGGTTTTGGAAGTAGGAAACTAGGCAGAAAGAAGTGAGTTTTATTTTATATTAGAAGTATTATGAATGTATAAAATCTTGAAAAATCATTTTGTTAAATAAAGTAATTTAATGTTTAATTATGTGCTTTATTGTGTGATATATAACACATTAACTATTTATACAACTCAATAAAGGAGAGACGAGAAAATGCCGGTCAATCCAACCCGTTCCATCCCACTGACCTATTACCCAACTAGCCCGTTATGCCGCCTCAACTATAAACTATAAAAATGAAGTTTCAAGAAACTGTTAAAACTTGCAGACAGTTCTAACTTGTAAATTTCCACCTACAGCAATTACTGTCACTCGAGGCAAATTTACTTCTCGGTGGGCTTAACTTCTATGATCAACACAGGGACATGAGACTGGACATCGACAACATGTCATACGAGGTTTCTTTTCTAATGTGCCATACTATTCTTTTTTACTATTGTCATAGTTGCTTTTATGGTTTAATTGAAAACCTTTCATTTTAGCTCTTTTCATGCCACAATTATTCTTGCAATCACTGGATCCATCCAAAGTGTTGACAGATTTGATTAAACTTAATTGTACTCTGCGTTTTTTCACAGGAACTGCTCGCGCTTGAAGAGAAAATGGGTACAGTGAGCACAGCATTATCTGCAGAGGAATTATCAAAGTGCATCAAAACAAGCATATATGAATCTATGCAGCTAGAGAACGGAAAAATGAGGCATAGTTCGTGTGTGGATGACTGCAAATGCAGTATTTGTCAGGTGATTATCATTATTAGTTTATGCATATCGTCATAAACTTGGCTAATAATAATAATATTATTATAATTATTATTATTGTTGTTTGCAGGAGGAATTTGTGAGAGGTGATGAAGTAGGAAGGCTGGAATGTGGGCATGGGTACCATGCTTCCTGCATAAACCAGTGGCTGGGCCTCAAGAACTGGTGCCCCATATGCAAGGCTTCACCTGTTCCTGCTTAAAAAGAATTTAATGGTACACATCACATCACATTTGATTTTGATTTCTTTTTTTTATATCCTAATCATATGTACATACACATAAATACATAGGGTGTTATTTTCTCTCCTTTTTGCATTTAGCACTTACTGTGGCCTGAAATTTGTGCCGCTTAGACTTTTTACCGATTCAAATTGTAGGGGCAATTTCATATATACCACTTTAAAGTTACAAAATGTAGCATTTTTGTGAATCATGTTTTATCTTTAAAAAGCATTCTACTTATGAAATTCAACTTTATGACCTTGGTTTCGTGAGACATTAAGATGGTTTTCTAAGTTGTTTTTCTGTTGATGGAACCCTGTGTTCTGACACATATAAGAGACTCGTGCAAAAGGGGAGTAAACGAGCTAGATTACCCGTGACTTACTTGAGACTATCTCTCTATAAGCTCGAATTGGGATGAGTTTAATCGAGCTTGAGCCTAAATTAGAGCTCGTTCAATAATAAGCTTAAGATGCTTGACTGAGTTCACTAGTCTAAACAAGGCTGTTATTAATATAAACACAATGCTTTATAGTTATAACGATCATTATAATTGCATAATAACAGTATAATATATATTTACTTATGATAGAAATAGTTGTATATAAAATAATTTATCACAAATGATTTTTTAGAAATCTTTAATCAGTTAACAACTTGGTTCAAAATTTCAATGTATTGAAGACTTTGGATCTCTACAATTCTAAACAAAAATGCACTTGTTCTAGATCCAAACACCTCATATTTGTGGATCGCCATTGAACAATCCTTTGACCGATAAGTGTTTGCACGCCAGGTTCAACTTTTACCAACAATCCTTCCGGTTCGTATCTATTTCTATGTTCCTGAACATTGTGGTTTTTTTTTGTGTGATGATACTCATTCTGTTGTGCTTTCACCTCCTTTCATGTTACATTCCATGAGTCTTTTGCATTCTCAAACATGACTTATTTTCCCGCTTTTTCCACCTCTTTCATCCGCCCTTGGTCAGTTGGTCTTTCTTATTTCTTCTCCATCGTTCTCTTTCTCAACATCTTCACCCCACCACCTTCCCATATATCGTTCCCTTCACAGTCGCCTCATGCTCCACCATCACCATCTCATCCTCGTGTTTCTTCTTATCCACGACCGCACTTTCTTGTGGCCATACTCAACCCAAACCTTTTCTAGATGATGTTCTCTTTCATGTGTTTACTACTCCTACCATTAAGCCAACTACCTTATATCAAGCTCGTAAATCGACAAAGATGGCAAAATGCCATGCATCCTAAGATTGTTGCTTTGCACTTATTAACTAATGCAAACAATTTGGCTTTAAAAATCATGATACGTGTTAGTCGCTATAAGCTAGACTTCCTACTAAGTGCTTTCATCAAACAGAGGGAGTTGATTACACTAAAAGTTGTTTTTTTTTCCAAAAGGTGTGAATGTAAATCAAAAACATCCCCTAGATATTCCTCGCGTCATTTAGCCTTGTTGATAAACCTACCATTATCGCATGGTGTTATCCTATGCATTCTCTCATGGATGAGATACCAGACAGGTGGATGTCAACGATGATTTATCTGAGACTGTGAATAGGTTACAACTTCCAACATTTGTTGAATCCATTCGATTACACCGTTATGTCTGGCCTTAAGCAAGCTCCTCACACTTGGTTTTCCAAGTCATCTTATGCTTTTCTTTACTTGTGGTTTTTCTTATCGTCTTTACGATGCTTCTTTCTTTCTTTGCAGTCATGACTCGGTTATGTGCTAATTGTTGATAAAATTATTATTGTTATCATGAGCTCTTCTTTCTTTGTTGTGAATTTGATTGGGTACCTAGATTCTCAGTTTGCACTTAAAAGATTTAAACACTTTTATCCTTTTGGGTGTATAAGCTACTTTCTCTAATGATGTTTAACACCTCTCTTAGCAATAATATTTGAGTGATTTGATATAACACACTGGTCTTGTTAAGTGTCGCCTTATTTGTCAAAGTGTGGGGGAGGGGGATGCGAGGGCGGCGCTGGTCCGGCGGGGGGGGGGGGGGGGGGGTGGTGGGGCGGCGGCGGTTCGACCGGTAGGGAGGTGGGGCGGCAAGAGTTGCCACCCAACATAGTAGGTGGACACAAACGAGTATAATATAGCTCTTGTAAAACAAAGGATCAACCGGAAGACCACTAATGTAATGAGAAAGCTATCAACAAGAAGACACTTTGACAAATAAGGCGACACTTAACAAGACTAGTGTGTTATATCAAATCACTCAAATATTATTGCTAAGAGAGGTGTTAATCGGCCGCCTCCACCTCCCCTACTTACGCCTGCCTCCCCCCTCCCCCTATTTGCGCCCGCCGACCCCCTCCTCACACCTCGCCCGCCGGTTGGTTGAACATATGGATGTGTATATATGTTGTATGTACGTATGGATGTGTGTGTGATACAAGTCCAAGGAAACAAGTGTTAAAAAATAGGTTTAATTTAATAGGTTTAAAAAAATAGGTTTAATTTAATACATAATATTTTTTTACTATTCTACAGATGTTAAAAACAAACAGTATTTTTCTTGCAGACTGTAGACGTTTGGTCCACCTGTTCTGCCGCAGATGTCTGCAGATGTGGTCCACAGACCGTAGACGTTTTCCTGCAGAAAAAAACAAACACACCTTAGCGTTCGGGTCATGCTAAAAACTAATTAACCTAGATAGCTAGTATAAGTCGGATATCATATCTACAAGGAGCATGTGGTTGGTCTTATACGATTCATATGATTATTTAACTAACTTACTCATGAAAACTAATCTAACGTCACTTTTATTGTAATGGATGTGAACAAGCATAATAAATATAACAAATGTTTATAAAACATAACTAAAAGATTATCACACCCGGATTTCAGGTATTACATAACGTCCTTGTTGGCTTCTACCATCGAACCCCAAAAAAGAACTCCCTGAAGACTGAAACCATTTTCTCTTTTTCCTTTTGACCTGCGGCTGATATATTTTTCCCTTTAATGGGCCTTTGGGCTTTGGCCCACTTACTCGTTCACATGAAAACTTTCGATTTTAGGACTTTAGTAGTCCATCACATATTATCTCTTCCAAACCTTTGTATTGTTAATTTGAGTTAAATGCGTTTTTTATATCTGAATTTCATTGAAATTGTCATTTGAGTTTAAATTTTAAATTTTATTATTTTGCATCTAAATGTTTCATAAAAATTATCATTTGAATTCATTTAACTACTTCTAAGTAGCACTGTTAATTTTTTCCGTTAAATTTCTTACATTAGGGGTATTTTTGTCAAAACAATTAAAAAAATTAAAAAACAACTCTAACCAAGGGGTTTTATACGTTCAGTCTCTTTTGGTAATCACCATTGCGTTTTGAATTCACTTTTCAGATAGAATAAAATATAATGATAACCACCTAAAGTGACTCCTCTCAAACTTTATAAAATATCTACTACAATATATAAATAAACAAATAAGCCGTATGACACAAACCATTTGAATCATAACCATAAAAAACAAATTATCATAAAATTATAAGAAAATAATAAACTATATGGCATTAATAGTCATTTGATAATTGCAGCTTCTTAAGTTTCGTTAAATGCACCAGCTGGTTTATTTATATATTTTTTGTGGTGTATATTTTATAAAGTTAGAAATGAGAGACTTTTAGTTGATTATCATTATATTTTATTTTATCTAATAAGTGGATTCAAATCTCAATGGTGATTATCAAACGAGATTGAACGCATAAAACCCCTCACGTAGAGTTGATTTTTTTATTTTATAATATTTTGACAAAATTACCCCCAATGTTGAAAACTTAACGGAATACGTTAACGGTTTTAATTAGAAGCAGTTTAATGGATTCAAATGATAATTTTTATGAAATATTTGGATGCAAATAACAAAATTTAAACTTTTGAACTCAAATGACAATTTTTATGAAACCTCAGGGATGAAAACTACATTTAACTCTTCTAATTTTAATGTTAAACTAGGTTTTTTACGGACCGCGCGTTGTAGCAGCATGATACGCGGCATGATAAATTATAAACTAACAATCGACCCGATTGTCTCCGGCTAAATTCACATCGAAATCATAAAATAACTCGAATTCATACTATTAAATGAAAATATTTTATATTTAACCTGACTCGTGCTAACTTGTACCTAAAATCAAGTTAGAACCAACTTAACACTCAACAATTCAATACCACCAATAAGAAACAATTATCATAGTTAAAAAATTAAATATTATTATCAAAGATGGGATCTACTCAGATTTTAATAACACACGTGACAAAAAACGAATATAAAATCTTAAAAAATTCGTAAATTGCTAGTAATTGAAAGAAACTTAAAGCTATGTGGCAAAAATGAAACTCAAAACTTTTCTATTCATGAAAGTTTGTGATTAATATATACTAGGAGTGCTCTACCGCACGATGCGCGGGTTCAATTATTGTGTGCGCGTGTGTAGTTAGTTCGATTCTGTTTGTTTGCGTTATATAAAGTTTTTTTCCTGACAATTCATATTGCCTACAAAGTCTAGTATCATTTACAAAAGAGATAATGTCATCACAACTGTGATTTATGACGATTATCATTTACAAAATGTGTTTCACGGTTTTTGCGACCTTCCTTGACTGCAAAAGATGCGTTGATGTCCATTTTGTATGGGTCGTAACCTTGCGATATACAAAAGGTTTCTTGTTAAAGTTTGAGGTCATTCATGGTGGCAAAAAGTTTCAGTTGTTACGGACTTCTGCCTCTTGCTTCGTCATTTACTGTGTTGTCTTTTTGAACAACTGGATTCGGTATCTGCGTTTTGTAATGTAAGCTGTTATGGTGTTTAAGGGCTTATGAAATATCTAGCAAAGTAATTGAATTTGGTTAAGGTACTCACCTAGAGTGCTGAAGTTAAGTCGCTTGCCTGTAATGGTTTGTTTTTTGGTTGTCAGGTGTTGTAGGATTGGGGTGGTGTTCTGATCTTCTTGTCGCATGCGTCTATCACTCGTAGTTCTGAGCATTCAATCCCAATTATTTGAGCTGCTGGCTTGTTCGAGATAGTAATTTGCAAGTCTGCTGACGTGTCTGAAATGATGGCTGTGATTTGGTACCTAAAATTCAGTACAATTGGTTGCATGTTAGTATATGTACAAAATATTGCTCAGGTTATAAATTTAGGATTTAGCTTACATGTGTTTTGCACTTTGAAAGTTGCCATGGGTAGGGCACACCAATTGTTTCCACATAAAAAGATGTCGTATGAGCATACAGGACATTCATCGCGATACCAATCTATTGTTGGTACAATCTCTGTGATAGTAGCGTGACATATAAATGTCTTGCCCTGCATTTTGTTGAATGTTAAGTTGTGGCATTAAAATGTGAATCCGTTTCTGTTTTAATTTCTGCGTGTTTAATCGCCTATTTGTTATTACTTACAGAGAGTTCTGAATTCTGCTTTCCAAGCAGTTCTGCTATATCTACCACAGTTTCACTCTTTAGGTCTTGATTTTTGTGGCTGTCAGACAAATCATTGTTATTTTCTTCTTTTTTTCAGTATGTCTGCAAAATTAAATTACGAATTATTTGTTTGAAAATTTACCTATTCAGAAGGCTTTCAGTTGCTGGATTTTGTGGATTGAGGAAGACGAAGGTGCCGAATGTCGATGCCAACTGTGGTTTTTCTGCAGTCAATATTAGATAAGATTTTAACAGACTATATACGTATGAATAGAAGATCTTAAAGGTTTTTTTTGAATCTGTATTTGGTCGTATGCAAACAGAATAAATCCTAAAGCAAGACACACTTAATCTTTAACTTTAGATCTGTTCAATACCATTTTGGCATACCTTATATGACCTTACCTGAAAATTTTGTAACCTTCATAGCTGTGACGGCTATGACCGCTGGTCGTTCATCATCCTCAATTGTCTGTCTGTCAAATCGGTCGGCTGCTAATGCTACCTCTTTCCATAAGGCAACTGAAATTTCTTGGTTGCTTCATATTGAATGAGATTAGCATGTGTATGATGGAGTTTGTTATAAGTTATATTTAGATTATTACCTGGCATCTATGAGATTGAAGGTTACGAAAGGACTACCATCTCTCTTGTTTTTGTCTTCGATTCTGCCTTGAGGATTCGTAGTAGTCTGTTTTTAAAAGTTGGTTGTTAGTGGTTCACTATTTATACGAAAATGGAACCCACGCTTCAAACGTACACTACGAATTTGTCAACAAAGATGTAGCAGGTAGTGTACATTTGGAAGCGTGGTTCCATTTCGAAGAGCCTGGTTTCTACTGTTCACCAGAAGTCGATATATTAGTCAGGAGCCAGTATTTCAAAGGAGCAAGTTTGTAAAGATATATAGTAAAGAGATTTCATGGTAAATTTGAGATGTTGTCACTATTGTAAAGTATAATCCTAGTCGCTATAATATAGAAGGTGGAAAAAATCATGTCTACCTCATGAGCCTCAATATCATTTAGAAAATCAGAATACACTATATTTAGAGTGGTGTTGGGTTTTTCACCGGTGTCATGTTTGATTAGAACTTTAAGTGCATTTGGTGTAGTGGCTCTAGACAATGCTACATAGAGTTGTCCATGACCAAAAATGGGATCCGGTAGGTAGATTCCAATTTTCTTAGTGATTGTCCCTGACTTTTGTTAATGGTCATCGCATAGCAAGTTTTTAGTGGAAATTGACGCCTAGTAAAGACAAAAGGTAATTCTTTGTCGTCGCGCACAAAATTGATCCTTGGTATGTAGACTCGATGGCTGATGAAAGTGCCAGTGATGATGTGTGCCTCTATAACTCTAGGTAATAGTTGTGACACCAATAATCTAGTACCATTGCATAAACCTCTTTTTTGATCTATATTACGTAACAACATGACTGGCGTATTTTTTTTCAGTGTCAATCGATGAGTCGGTACGCCTTGAAAGGTCAATAAGTTTAAGTATTCAGTAGGATACATTTCATCATTTACGCTGGCATTTCTAGAATGTGGAACCATAGAATCGGTACTCAAGTATGTGTCAAGCAGTCCAGGACTCATATTGTGAACCAGTTCATTGATTTCAGCAACCGTTTCATTCTTTGGGCATATGATCGCTTTGTTGCTATATTGATGGATGTTGGAAACTCGAGTATTGTTTTATCATATATAAATTCTATCAAATCAATGATTGCAGATGGCGAAGGATGAATGATAAAGTCATTCGGAATATCGATAGTTTTAGCATCACAGTTACCTTCTTTCACAGGTGTCCCGACTCTACCATCACCGACATCCAACAACCATTTCGAAAACCATCTTGTGCGTTCTCGCGAGTTATCGTCAGCATGAGGCTGTGACATGTGCATGTTTTCCTCGCAGTTTGAAGAGTCTAAAATCACGCCATAAGTATGAGTTGGTAACGCAAGAGGCAATAATTTCATGTTTTGAGGCTTTTGGTTTTATGGGAAGAGTTTGTCTAAAGTCGCCTCCTAGCAAGACCGATTTTCCACCAAATGGCAAAGATCTGCATTCGCTAATATCTTTGAGCGTCTTATCGAGTGATTCGAAGCATCTGCGATCGCTCATTGGCGCCTTATCCCAAATTATGAGGCTCGTTTCCAATAGCAACTGTGAGAGTGGGTATTTTTTTTGACATGGCATATAGAGTTGTCAGTCAAGTCTATGGGAATTTTGAATCTGGAATGTGCTGTCCTACCAGCTGGTAATAATAGTGATGCTATCCCTGAAGCCGCTACGGCTAGGACGACTTTTCCTACGGATCTTAGAGCTGAAATAATTGTTTTCCATAAATATGTTTTCCCTGTTCCACCGTGGCCATATACAAACAGTAGAATTTGCGATGATGCATCTAGAGAACTAAAAATATGATTATACACTACAATCTGGTTAGAGTTTAGTGATGCATGGAGGCGCACATGTTCAGAGGATAACACATTTCTGTCGTAAGTTCTTTCCTCTAGCAAGAGATTATTTTCTAAACCTGACATTATTGAACTTCTTGGCAAAGGTAAGCCAAAGTCTGACAAAGTCCGAGAATTAGAATCTGATTTCATAAGCAACTCCAGCTCGTATAGAACATAGTCACGCAAGTCACTGTCAGTGATAGTACTTGAAGATGAACGACAGACTTGAGAAATTCGACGGACGATGTCATCACTCATTTTAGACCAGCATCCTTCCCATAAAGTTAAAGGATTTAAAACACTACAAAAATTAAGTATATGAACATATAGGGTTCTCAATTCTGACGACGTTGCCCATTCGTAGGCTTCGGACAAAGTTTGTGACCATTCTTGATCGTCTCCGATTAATCCTAGCTTTTCGCAAGCCGAGCGAAACGTGGGATAGGTTACCCCGGATACGGTGCGATATCATCAAAGAAGCGACAACCCACTTGGTGGTTTAACAACATTCTGAGATAGAACAACTCACCACATGTTGGGTGAATATATATGAGTCTTCTGATGCTTGGAATTCAATTTCCGATTCTACGAACCCATGCTGACCATTCGTGTTCCACCAGTATTCAGATGTATAATCTACATATCTTAGATGTAGACCATTTCTCGAGGTAGAGGATTGCCTGACGACTCGTATTGGTTATTAGCTAACCATTCAGTTAAAGTTGTATTGCGGACAATTGGATTTTTAACAACATCATAAGACGTTGTGAATCTCTAAAAGTCACGTTCTGCATTCCTTCCAGATGCACAGTAAGTAACTGGACAGCTGGGTTTCTATGATGAACAGGAAAGTTAAAGATGCGCCATGCAGCCTCATGTACAAAGCGACCATCCAGAAAACTATCATTTCATTCACAACTGCAATAGCCTTATGTGAATTGTTTGATGAGGATTCTTCGGAATTGCTAATCGTGAATCTCACTCTATCCGCACCTTTAGAAATGTATTTAAAAAGGTACTTGATTAGCATACTCCATCCACATATTCGACGTTTATATGGGCATCGAAATGTCTGCAGAGATCCTTGTTATACGGAACAACAAAACCATTATCAAGAGGAACACCCGATTTAATAAATTGATGCTCTGTATAACGCCTTTTGTAATGGACATAACCAGCTGAATCAAACCTTGTTACGTTTTCATACGGTTTAGGAAACGATTTGGAGCATGCGCCATCAACCATACAGGGAGCACTTATCCGAGGCAGCCCACATGGCCATGGAGCATGCATTCAGTGACAATCCTGAAAAGAACAGGATCAGCAAATTTATCTGCCAACTCTGCGGTGATATAGGAGTCTATAGTGTCGGCACTTCGAACAGTGTAGGATGCTGCCACCCACAATAAAGTATGACATTGAGGTAAGCCGCGTTTCTGATTCTATAGTACAAAGGTGTAGAAAAAAGGTAGTAAATAATTAGTTTTTAAGAAAAGATGGACTAAAAGATTTAAAAAGCGAACATAGTATGTAACAGTTTGGGTACCTGAAGTTACATCTCCAAAAGGCTTAGAAACTCTCAAATATTTGAGGAAAGAGTCAACTTTTAGTTGGAAGACGCGAGCGACAATATCAGGCCTGTCTTGGGGGCTTGTAGCACCGACCCGCGCTAGCTCTCTACGAATCTCGGGCCACTTGACGTTGCAGGTGAATGTAATAAAATATTGAGGGTTGCCATGAACTCTACAAATTGCTAAAGCATCCTGGTAATGTTTGTACATATACCTAGGACCACCGATAAATGAGGCGGGTAGAATAACACGCTTCCCAACATGACGTCCTTGCACATCTCCATTAGACAACACATCATAAAGTCCTCCTAAAAATTCAGAACGCGGGCCACTTTGATTGTGTCGTAAGTAATCTAGTCGTCCTTGTTCTATGCAAATATAGCAATCTACCAGGTATTGCTGAAATAACCTGCCGGCGCGTAATAAATGGGTGTATTTATTTGATCAGTCATGGATTTGGAAGCTGTAGAACATGTTCATTGTTAACCTTTTATTGGACTCTCCAGACGCGCCACACAAACGAAGAGCCGGAGACCAGCCTTGTTCCGCATGTGGAAAGAGAATGGGATATTGCAGGGGCATGTAAGACGGATGAAGCTTGCTAACTCTATGAGAAACATTACTCTTGATACGTATGACAATGTCAAACTCCTCCGATGCAGAACCCTCTTCACAAATAATAGCTCCTGGAGTGCCAACCGTGGGAGGGTTATAACACTTTTGTTTGTAACAATCGTAAAGTCTAATGGAAAAATCAGGAACTTCAGGCTGTGAGCACAAATCTCTAGCACTCTTGAAAAGCCTAACGTATTCATTACAGCTCTCTAATGTTGAAGAGATTAGAGAAACGACATCAGGCGAAAGCGCTCTCCCTGAGTCATTTGTAAAGAAGCTAAGTCTATTAGAGACCTCATTTTCTGTGTCAAAAATATACATCTGCAAGAATCTAGGACGTTCACCAGGTTCTAGACATAAAAAACCTAACCAGTGAGAAATTTGACTAGTAACCTTGAACACAAACGAGCCTGCCCCTTGATTACCGACTCGTCAATCTTAGCCCCAAACGACGTCATCGAAAACATAGAATTATATGCGCGAATGTTAGACATAAAGTGACCATCATCGCAAAGGCGTCGTAAAACGGCTGGTGGTTCAAGTGGGAAGTCTATAGAAACTCTACCACCTCTACAACAGACGGAATATTTTGGATGTTCACCCAACGGGTAAGAAGTCAAGCGTTCCGAAAACCAGAATAGAGCCCCACAAAATTCACAAACATTGTTGCACTCGCCTAAATCAATATAGACAGGAGAAGCCAATGAGGGTTTGTCAGTACTTAAATGGGCTAAGGACGATTCATGGACAGGAGTTGTAGAAAGAGCAGACAACTGAGTTTCGTGAGCTCTGAAAGCACTCCGCAACATCGAGGAGCGATGCGACAACTGCCTACGTGTTTGTTGACCTCCATGTGTCAGGGGAACTGAAGTAGAAGTAGAATCATCCTGACCTAACACCTTTCGTGAACGCTTTCTATTTCGCTGCCGACAAAGGAAAATTAAACTTCCACACACTAAGAAAAGCTAACAACTAATAAGAATGATAGAAAAAGCAACATGTTTTTTAAAATTCTTTACATCCGAAGTCTAGGTCAAGCAGATAATATAATGCCCGTCGACAAAGCAAAGAATACATAGAGCAACACAAAATAAATAAAAAACCTAAATCCAGCAGCCAAAAATTGAACTTTGTAACAACACAAAACACCGTAATAGTCATGTCCCTAGAAACTTTCTAACAACAATAACAGAAATCTGCTGGATGTAAGAACGTTCCTGCATGAAATTATGATGTACTAAACGGGCGACAGATAAGTATATCAGAATATACAGACTTGACGTAAGATGCCTAACCTGCAATGACATTAAAAAAAACCTTTTTAGAGTATATGATTACGTTGTACACAATAAGTAAACTGATTATTACCGGAACAAATATTTTTAAAATACTTGGATTTGTATCAGCTAACCTAAAAGAGTTTTATAATAAAGAATTCTATCAGATCGTATATACTGTTTCAACAAAAACCTTACTGGCTAACATTAATAATCATCACCTATCTCATCTTTGGCTTCCTCTGTTCATACATAACAATAGCATCATAATTGAAACCATAAAGAGCCAGTGTAGATTGATGTAGCTAACACACCTGTAAGGCTTTAACCAAAGAAATGGGTCAGATATCTACACGACAAATTCTTCGCTCCCTATAATCATGTTAGGTTAATGTCCATCATGAATCCAAATAAGTTCTTACATACTCTCTTTTATTGATTACAACTTCAAACATAAAATACCTCTCACCTATAAGACTATTATTTTCAATAATCTAACTGAAAGTGTTCTGTTATTGGTAGAACTATTGGGTATCTGTTAATCACCAACATGGGAATTACAGGCAAAACAGTACAAATCCAATATAAAGACCTATGCAATTGAGTATTTAGATATCCAACATACATCAGACAAAGAAACCATCAAATTGCAAAAGAAAGTAATGTAATTGAATATTTAGAACTCCAGGTATGAAGTTATATAATGTTGTGGCTAAATAGAATCAATAATCATGTACTAACTTCAACCCCGAAAACACTTGAAGCATGCAAAGGCGAACATAAAATGGCGATTCACATAGCAATAAACTTACAACCTGCATTTGACATTTTGTCGAACAGGTTGTGTGCAGGCCAAAATCACAACCATTTAAAAGAAATCCACTCGAAAAAAAAACGAAGAACCAACTGATGCAATCAAAAACCTGCAATGAACAACAGAAGAAAGCGCAAAACTTATTGAAGGCAAAAAAATCAGGTGGAATCACCGAATAAGAAGAGCAAACCTGAGATCGGTTCCAAATAACAAACACCAGCAACAATGAATGGAGGAAACGCGAGGCAAAGAAAAGAAGAAAAAAAACAGCAAATAAAGGAAACACGTCACCAAACGAAGCTGCCAAAACACAACACGTGTAAAGCACTAAAACAGGGGAAAGAAAGAAAGAAAAAACCTACCAGTTTAGAACCCGGGTTCTCTCTCTACAAAGACAACCTGATAACCATTCCATCAATAGAAGCACATAATAAAAGTTGACCTTAAATTATGTAATACTAAAAGGGACAAAGGAAAACCAAAAAACACTGTTCATTCCATGTCTAATAATAATAGAGTAACTAGGATGATTCTCCGGCAACGCGCCGGAAATTTTCAGTTGAACTGTATACTCATATACGAACACTAAGCTAATAAAATGTTTTATAAATGATCTAACAGTAGTGTTGTGATATTACAATGATTCAAAAGTAGAACATTCAACTCATTTTGAGTTCATGTTGAGCCGCTCTCAGCATAAGGAGCATCATAAATCGCAACTATAAATTCCATTTGCTTTGCAATGGTAAAATTCAAGAACATGAGTTTTTTAGACACCATATATCATACAAATATTTTTTTCTTCAAATCATAATGTTTTAGTTATAGATAAATGATAACATTCTTTAATTCTAAGGCAAAATCATGATGACAAATTAACTTTTTAAACATTTAATATAAAAAAGTTACAATCTCTTTTTTTGTGTTTTTAATCATGTAGCAAAGTGTTTGATCCCTAATTGAATTTTGATGAATTTATAATCTCGTGTAACCGCGTTTAATATCAATTCAAACAACTAACAGAACTACTGACATGAATATTTTAAGACTCATTGAATCAGTAGTGATGTCAAATGATTGAAGTTCTTCCGACGTAGGAGGTATTAGTGAACACGTCTTGCATATTGTTGGGGTGCGGATGTTGATGAAAGTTGTTCATATTCATTTCTAGTCTCTTTTGCCTATTTTCTATAATCCAAAAAGGAACAACATGTGCTCGTCTTTAGTCCATGAAATTCCCATAAATCATCAACATTGAGATGACTATTAGTTTAATCTATCAATTTTCATTGATAAACTATTAGCTAAGAATTTGACAGATAACAAAACCTAGGTCATGACAAGAATAATCAATCTTCATCCAGGTACATAAATCTTACCAAATGCTAGAAATTATATATGAACTTATCATGATTTTGGTGATACATAACTACCACAAATAATGACAACCTAACTTTTATTCCCCTGCATAAAGATTTTGATATGTTTAGCAATCTCTTAATCAAACTCCTTGGTTATTGACTCATGACTACAACACTAATTTGGATACTATTGAGAGATCTGTAGGTTTGTATTGTGTAACCCCTAGTGCAGAAGTATTTATGAGCACTTTGGGATCATTTTCAAATTACTATGCTTTCTCTAAGAAAATAAAATAAACTCAAGCAAATCAATATTATTTGTGGATTCTTGGACTTGTCATTGAAGATTGACTCCCTCTTCTCTAACAACCGTCTCCCACCGGAGCACCATCACCATCCACCGATATCATCACAACGGAGGAGGTGGGTTTTGTTTTGCAAGCCATGGCCAGCCCCGATGGTGCAACGGCGGACCTAAAAGTTTTATTTCGGGTCTCTTTTAACTCTCTACCAACATTGAATGCATGTGGAATGATGTTTAAAGCTAGGATTGTCATCTCTTTTAACTTTCATTTCATTCTACTTTAATTATAGAATAATGCAATTTCTTTAGTTGAAGCCTCCTTTCACGTTATCAATTTTATGTCATGAATTTGCATTTGGCCTACACCATACTAACATATAAAAATCACTATTCATATTAATTCATCTTTATAATATGTTCTATTTTTAATTAAGATACTGTATTCAAGAAACTATGGTAAAGAATCTAGTAAGTTAACTTAACTTTTAAGAAATTACATGATAGATAAAATTAATTTGAAGTCCCACTTGTGCATCTTAAAGTTTGATTATATCTTCAAACTTTAACTATGAAACAATTAGGTATTAATCGATGGTTAGAAGTAGATAAATAGACATCAATCAACCATCCATCACATTGTTGCCCTATATTCAATAGTCAATCAGGTGTTTCATTAACACAGGAAACATATTGAAATTAATTTGCATGTTATACGCGACATGGTTTTGTGTTTGACTTAACGTCTTCGCTATGTATCTGCTACTGCTCAAATGGGTGATATCTTGACCAAAGGTTTGTCTAACTCTAGTTTTGACACTTTTTATCTAAACTCTACGTTAATAAAACATGATGTATAACTATTGAATTTTACATGCAAATTCCATTAAATAACATCTTAAAAGTTACAATGGTGGCATGTATACTTTTTCTATTTGTAACTTGCACACTTTATATCAATATTAGCAATGTGTTTTGAAAGTTACTAAAAGCATATATACTTTTTCTATTTACTAATAATAACAATCAACTTTCAATTACTCTACCAAAGTCTTCGTCAACTTGAAGCTGGTAATAGTGTTTTTCTTATCATATGGTTGCCAACTTGCCATGACATGTAGAACTTGAAAGTCCTTTGTTGCTTCTAATAAAAGTGTAAAGGTATCTCGTGTTATATATAACTAGGTTTTCCGGTGTAAGAATTTCATCACATTTTTAAATATCAAAACGTGGACACCAAAACATGTCACAACGTCAATCATTCTGACATAAACCTAAGACATCAATAATCCTGATTACCAACCCGTGTCACAATAATGTCTACACTCTTAAATCGCAAAACAACAGGGCAAAAAACATAAAAATCTAGCTTTTCCGCATCCTTGAACTTGGGCCATCAGTGTCGACATGATCCTAAATATCAAGACACAAAAAAACACATCACAACAGTTTTTACTACGACATAAAATCCTAAAGTTTACTAAATCATAAAAGTGGATGTCACTCATAAAAAGTTGTATTAATCGTAAAAGTGACTATCATTCCGTTGTAAAACCCAAAACTCCCTTGTAAAAACGAGTACCAAAAAGCCCAAATACAAACACAAATGCAACAATAAACATAACATTAAGATATAAAATATGTAAACTGAAATAATTAAAAAAGAAACAAACTGAAAAGTTGAATGAAGTAATTAAAGTTTTATGAACAAAAATACATCTATACTATCTCTTTTCTTATGTTCTAAATATATATATATATATAATTATAAATAAATTATTACCATAAGAATTTATAAAGCGTTATATATGTTATAACTAAAGTTCTCCATAGCTTATGATATGAGCACATAAGTATAATATGTAGAAATGGAAACCTTTATGGTTAAAATATAAAACCTCATAGAAGTTTATTGTGTAAAAAAGAAAACATTTGTGGTTAAATATAAAGCCATCAAACCTTCATGTAGCTAAAGTTATTAAATTATATAAGTATAATTATCTCCAAAATATATAAAAACAAAGATAGATGGATCAAATACGAACCCTAATCAATGGTTTTTTTTTAGGTTTGAACTTAGGATTACAGTTCAAATAGTTTTTTATTCTGTTTATACTTAATGTTTGTATATATTGTTTCAACATAAAATTACCATCAAAGCAGTCGGTTAAACCCCTCTCCTAGATATGTGGGAGGTTGTATTTCCAAAACGAGCCAACACCATCAAAATTTCGTGTGCTTTTGTTTCATTTCTCCTCTCTCCCATCTCACATCGCTCTTGTTGGTATACGATTTTTTTGATCCATTTAAAGCATCGTCACACACTGTGACACCGCCCACAGATTCTATTCCAGACTTTCGATACCTCTTAAAAAATTGGTTCAGGTTCAAACTGGTTGGAAATGACCAGGTTTAGATCAGGTTGAAACCGGTTTTAGCAAATAGGGTTAAGAACTGATTTTGAAACTTACGGGTTGGAGTATAACTGATGTAACAACCGGGTCGGGTGGGGTTGTCGTTTCTTAACAAACCCAGCTTATTTCATCTCTAGCTAGGATTGTAGCAAAGCCCACAAAATTGATGCAACCAAAGCCCAAAACTTGAAATGGGTATGACCCAATTGGGTAAAGGTTTCGTTTCAAGAAATCAAGATTCAAGAACCAGTGTAGTGATACAAGATCCTGCGTAGGAGTACGTTCTTCAAGGTTTAAGGGTTTAGAAGAAGATGCATCGATTGAGATCAGTATCACTAATCACTCGTTCTTTACAGAGGCAATCTCACAATTGCTTCACCTCCATTGCTGCTCAACCCCACAATCACCCTCAAAATCACCACTTTCAAGAAGAGGTATTTCAGTTGATTTCTAAAAGTATGTAACTTTCTTCAATCTTTAATCTTTGATTACTGTAATCCAACAGGTTTTAGTTGAAGGAAGAGCTTTCTCAAGATCTGCAATACTCAATCGACCTTTGAAACTCAATGCTATCACTACCTCTATGGTTTGTTCTAAACTTTTGTGCAATTTGAGTCTTTTTGGGAATTTGTAGCTGAAAGATTGTAATTTGTTGGATTTGAAAGAGACCCTTGTGAGAATCTTGTATGGGTTTTTGTGTGAATGATGATATTGAAATGTGATGTGTAGGCTGGTAGGTTACAGAGACTGTATGAGTCATGGGAGGACTCACAGATTGGATTTGTGACAATGAAGGTATTTCATGGTTGTGTGAAGAGTCTTTGATTAGCTGTTTTTGGTGTTGCTAAATGTTATTTATGGATTTGTTGAAGGGTAGTGGTAGGGCATTTTGTTCTGGTGCAGATATGGTGACTATCTATCGTTTACTTCAAGAAGGTGAGTGCTGTTGTTATCTTGTTTTTTTTGTCTGTATATTTGTACGTGTGAGTTTATATACGGGTGTAACACACTAATCTTATGTGGGTACTTGGGTCTGATAACGTGTGTGTAAATCTACATACTGACTCCGTAGTATGTAGGTGTAAATCTGTGTATACATCTAATGTGTGTATATATATGTGTGTGTTTGCGTATTCAGGGTTTTTTCTAAATACTTCCACGTTTTCTTTAATCCTAAAGTTGTATGCAAACTGGTTTGACATACTTTCTGATTATTTAATGTCTGGTTTTGGGGTGCTTAATTGGGACTAATGAAGCTGTTGATTTTCTTACTAAACTGCTGCTTAAAAATGCACAGGAAATGATGCAGCATGCAAAGAATTTTTCAGGACGTTATATCAGTTTATATACCTCTTAGGAACATATTTGAAGCCAAATGTGAGTTTCAACTTCTTTGTATCTTAAAACATTGAAGTTATTTACTATAGGTTAATGTACTACTTCACACTGAATTTGAGGTACGCTGATTCCGTGATTGACCATTGATCATTGATTGTTTAACAGTTGGCTATAATGGATGGTATGATGATGGGTGGTGGCGCAGGCGTTGCAGTTGCTGGCATGTTCCGCATTGCTACAGACAAGACCGTATGTGCATTATCCTTTTTTTTTCATTCGTCTTAAATTGAACCTTACGTAACCTTGAACTCGTTAACTTACAACATTATTAGTCATAAAATTTAAAGTATCCAAATTAGCACTCTAGAGAACATTGTATTAATGTAATCATATGACTATAGCGGACAACAAAATTGAAAGAAACAAAGCTGGTATAGAACTCAACAATTTCTGACCCTTTATTCATCACCAAACTGGTCCTTAAATAGGGAATACAATGCAACGGAAACAAACGGAAACAAGCAACAACTTCCGAAATAATATGAAACGGTAAAACAAACTATGACTACGAAACAAAACGTGCGCATGACTTATTCGAATCTTCAAACGGTACTCCACCACGTGCACCATGTGTTTACTCCTTCCACGTGAGTGATGCTTCTGCCACGTATTCATCCCATGCAGAGTATTTTATTCCATCAAACCCTCCCTCAAACTTGACTGAGGATCCTCATCAAGTTTGTCACGAACACTGCATACTCCAAGCTTTTCCCTCAATTTTATGAATACATCCCTACTCAGAGGCTTTGTAAAAATATCTGCAACTTGATCATGAGTTCCACAGTGCTTTAGGATAATGATTCCTTCTTTGACAAGATCACGCAGGAAATGAAAGCGAACTCTAATATGCTTACATCTTCCATGAAACACGGGATTTTTCGATAGCTTGATAGCTGAGGTGTTATCACATTTAATCACCATTCCCCTTGACAACTTCAAACCAAATTCCTGAAGGATTCCTTTCATCCATACAGCTTGACAGGCACATGTTGCTGCTGCTACATATTCGGCTTCGGTGGATGATAATGCAACTATACTTTGCTTTCTTGATGACCATGCAATTGCACCCTTGTTCCACAAAAACACATACCCCAAAGTACTTTTCCTGCTATCCACATCCCCAGCAAAATCACTGTCGGTGTACACCTCAAGTGACCCTTCTTTGCTTCTCTCATACCATAAACCAAAGTCAATTGTACCTTTCAAGTATCGCAACACTCGTTTAGCTGTTGCATAATGTTCCTCAGTAGGATCAGCACTAAATCGACTGATCAAGTTCACTGCATACTGTATATCAGGTCAACTTAGTGTGATGTACATCAAACTGCCCACAAGCTGCTTGAACTTGGTTACATCTGTTCTTGGACCACCATCAGCAACCAACTTACATCCTGGAACAATTGGGTTGAGCATCGAATTGCAGCTTTCCATATCAAATTTCTTAAAGATTTCCATAGCATACTTCTGCTGAGAAATGTGAACTCCATGGATTGTCTGCATCACTTCTATCCCCAAAAAAAATCGCATCTTTCCAAGATCTGACATCTCGAACTCTCTTTTCATAGATTGTTTGAACTCTAACAACATACTTTGACAATCTCCTGTGTAAATAAGATCATCAACATAAATGTTAACTAACAACAAATTACCTTGTGAGTTTTTCTTGGTAAAGAGAGTGTGTTCGTTGCTGCTCTTTTCAAAACCTTCTCTCAAAAAATATGACTCAATCCTGCTGAACCAGGCTCTAGGCGCTTGTTTCAGCCCATACAACGCTTTGTGTAACTTGTATACTTTATGTTCACTGCCTTTAACCACATAGCCTTGTGGTTGCTGTACGTATACATCTTCTTGTAACGTTCCATACAAGAATGCTGACTTCACATCTAACTGAAGTAAAGTCCACCCACGTTGAGCAGCTACGGCAATCATCATCTTGATGGTGTCCATTCTAGCCACCGGGGCATATACCTCCGTATAGTCAATACCTTCTTCTTGACAATAACCCTTGGCCACCAACCGAGCCTTGAATTTTTCAATATGACCTTTTTCATTCAGCTTAGTTTTGTATAGCCATTTGACACCAATACATTTAGTGTCTTGTGGCAGCTCAACTAGTTCCCACGTTTGACCGCCTTTTCATATGTGATGGCTTATATTTCAACATCCATGGCTTTCCTCCACTTGTTACTTTTGACCGCCTTTTCATATGTGATTGGATCTGACACACCTTCATCAACAACATTTGTTTCATCCTCCAAAATATTTCCCATAACATAATCTTGAAGATAAGTGGGAGCACGACATTATCGTCCCTCCCTTACTTCTGCACCACTTGGTTCTGCACTTGCATTAGGATTATCAGAAGTGTTTGATTCTGGTTCTTTCGGAGCATCTTCATCTTCGACACCATCATCTTCACATCATTGTTATCAGTGAACAGATCTTCTCCCCATCTTAACTTCATAACACCCTGGGTGTTTGATTCAGCCTCCCAATTCCACTTCTTGTTTTCTTCAAAGATCACATCTTACTTGTAATTACCTTTGAGGTCTTTGGGTTGAGAAGTCGATAAGCTTTGGACTCCTCACTAAGGCCAAGTAAAATACAAGTAATACTTTTATCTTCTAGCTTTGTTCTATTTTCTTTTGGTACATGCACATGCCCCAGACAACCCCATACTCTAAAGTGGTCCACACTAGGCTTTATGCCAGACCATGCTTCTTGAGGAGTCACATCATCCAAAGCTTTAGTAGGACATCTATTTAATACATAGTATGTCCATACAACAGCCTCGGCCCAGAAGCTTCATGGCATTTATTTAGCTGCTAACATGGTGACTACCATGTTAGTAACTGTTCTATTTCTGTGCTCGGCAACCCCATTCTGCTAGGGCGTGTAACTCGTGGTTAGTTGTCGTCTAATACCACTTTCCCTGCAAAAGTTATTAAATGGATCGGAGATTAACTCTCCCCCTCGGTCAGTTCTAAGAGCTTTAATCGACAACCCAGTTTCATTTTCCACCTTTCTTTAAAGTCCTTGAAATATTCAAATGCCTCTGACTTTTCAGTTAGTAGGTATACCCACCCTTTCCTACTAAAGTCATCAATGAAGCTTAAAAAGTACCTTTTTCCACCTTTGGACGTAGGAGATATGGGCCCACATATATCTGCATGAATTAGTTCCAGCTTTTCCTTTGCCCTCCAAGTGCTGACTTTGGGAATGACATTTCTATGTTGCTTCCCAATGCAACAGTCTGTGCACACATCTTCATCAGCCTTAAAGGTGGGTAGGCCTTGTACCATTTCCTTTTGTTGAAGCATCTCCATACTGGTTTTGCTCAAGTGACCGTACCTCTCATGCCAAAGTCTCGAGACACTTTCAATATTAGAGTACATGCAGTCTTCCTCTCCTTTCTCTTCTACTCCTCTTCCTTGTTCAATCAATGGGAACATCCGATTGCTGCTCATGAAGCTCTGAATGAGTAGCCCTCGATTTTGGTGGAAGACCTTGCATACATTCGATTGAATGAGGAATGCAAGACCCTTCTCTTGTAGTTGCCCAATGCTTAATAAATTGTTTTTAAGCTCCGGAACATAGTATACATCCTGTATTATGAACCCAACATCATTAATAGTTACTTTAACACGACCCTTTCGACTTACCTTGAGTCTAGTGTTGTTTCCAAGTTTGACCGAGTGGGAAAAGTTTCATTCAAGTGGGGTGAACTTCTCTTTGACTCTACACATATGATTTGAGCATCCTGAATCAAGAAACCAAACCGTGCTTCGTTGCGAGTTCTCTGCTTGCATCATTACCATTTTCTTCTCGTCCATAGTGGCCATCAACATCATTTCTTCAGTTTCATCAAATTCAACATAGTTGGTTTCCTTCCATGAAGGGCATTCATATTGGAAGTGACCAAGCTTGTGGCATTTGTAGCATTCCACCGTTTCCTTGTTCAATAACTGTCTCCCTCTTCCTCGTCCTCTACCTCGGGAGCTCGATCTTCCTCGGCCTCGTCCTCGATAGCTTGTGAACTCCTCATGTTGTACTTTCAGGGCATGCTCTTCTACCTTTTCGGGTTTCTTGAACTTCTGCTCATGAACAAGGAGTGTGCTTTGTAGCTCATCAATAGTCATCTTCTCTACATCCTTGGATTCTTCTATGGACACCACCACAAACAAGTACTTTTCGTTGAGAGTGCGCAGAATTTTCTCAACGATCTTTACATCAGGCATGAGTTCTCCATTGCTTCTCATTTGATTAGCAATGGTGAGAACCTGTGCAAAGCACTCGGTGATGGTTTCACCATTCTTCATTTCAAGGACTTCAAAGTCCCTCCGGAGCTTTTGCAACATCGACTTCTTTACTCTATCATTACCTTCAAATCGTTGCTTCATACAATTCCACACACTCTTTGCTGTCTTCCTGTCAAGGATCTGTTCAAATGTAACTCTATCAATTGATTGATAAAGGTAGTGTTTGACTTGTAGATCCTTCAGGCGCAATTCTTCCAACTTCTTCTTTTGGGCATCACTCACGGCAATCCCGGCTGCCGGTTCTTCTATTCCCGGATCTATTAGATTCCACAACTTCTTGGCTCGCAGAAGGATCTCCATCATCTCACTCTAGTGTTCGTAGTGTCCATCGAACTGGGGCACTTTCAACTTCTCTTCACTCATGATTCTAGGTCTAATTGGGAACGGAGCTCTGATACCAGATTGAAAGAAACAAAGCTGGTATAGAACTCAACAATTTCTGATCCTTTATTCATCACCAAACTGGTCCTTAAATAGGGAATACAATGCAACGGAAACAAACGGAAACAAGCAACAACTCCGAAATAATATGAAACGGAAAAACAAACTATGACTACGAAACAAAACGTGCGCATGACTTATTCAAATCTTCAAACGGTACTCCATCACGTGCACCATGTGTTTACTCCTTCCACGTGAGTGATGCTTCTGCCACGTGTTCATCCCATGCAGAGTATTTTATTCCATCAAAAATCATCCCAGATTACATTTCAATCTGCAAGTTCTGGTCCCTTGCTATTATTACTGTTAGCCATGGTGCACTTACGCATTAGAGATTGTATTTATTTTTTAATATTTGGCATTTAGCTATATGATGTTTAACTTAAGTACTTAACCACCTGAACTTAATTGCAGGTTTTTGCAACTCCAGAAGTTCAGATGGGCTTCCATCCAGATGCAGGGGCTTCATTTTATCTTTCTCGTCTGCCTGGTTATCTAGGTGACTTTTGAATTAAAAATTGGTATCCTTTACTAAAGACATGTATGTTGACAATATTATTATATCTCCATCTCTGTTATTGTTATTGCAGGTGAATTCTTGGCTTTGACTGGAGAAAGACTTAATGGTCCTGAACTGGTTGCCTGTGGTCTTGCTACACACTTTTCACTAAATGCGGTATAGACCTTGTGCTTCCCTTTGTGTACAAGTGTGTTAACTTTATTTATTGGTTGCTATAATGTCATCGTTATATACTGATCCTCCAGAAACTTCCTTGGATTGAAGAACGCCTTGGACAATTAATGATAGATGACCCTTCTGCAATATCAGAGTCGCTTGCTCAATATGGTGATCTTGTTTATGTAGATAAAAACAGTGTTCTTCGCAAGTAATCTTCTATTTCACTTTTCGTCTCATTACATGCGGCAAAATGGGTTGGGTGGGTTTGGTGATGAATCTTAGTGGTTCATGTTGAAACTGGATGTGATGGGTTCGGTACCTGGGCGACCCATAAATTCTTCTTTTATTTATGTCTTTTTGAAACTTATAAAAACTTTTTGCGCGAAATATGGTTTTCCTTAATAAATTGATTAGGAGCTTGCAATGCATTTGAATACATTCTTAGTGACTCTCAACGCACCCGTATAACTCATTTGACACTCACCTGTCTCTTTTAGTTAAATCTTTAAGGTTAACCCTTTCGACTATTTAAAGATTATATAACATTAACTGGCCCACTTGTAGGTAAATAAATAATATTTGCCACCTCTACAGTCTACACCTCATGCTATTACCTCTATTATGTCTTGGTTGTAGCACTTAAGAATCATAGGAAGAAAATAAATAAATAAACACCAGACATTTAGTTTTCCTTGATCAAAATTCCATAGAAATAATGAAATCCTATGCATCAGAACCTTTAAATAAGGATTAAAAAAGTTAGGCAGCATTAATCAATATTAATTGTTTGCTATGTCGTTAAATGTGGACATGACTACTGACTAATTGATGAATTGATCCGACATCCGTGTTAAGATTCTTTGTGTTAGAAGAGTTGAATCATTATGGAATGAAAATTTTCTTTAATACATGGAACACACACACTCATAATATAATTAAAAGTGATAAAACTTCACATTTGAAACCAACACCGAAGTCTTTACTATACGTCTACACCCATTTAATTGATTCCATCCATCTATAAATCTTTTTCCAGGATTGACAGAATAGACAAATATTTTTGCCACGACACTGTTGAGGAAATAGTGGATGCTTTAGTAAGTTCTACCTCCTTTTTCTTGTTATTTTACAAGGTTATGATTGGTAATTATCAACTGATCTGTTCTGTTTACTTTTGCAAGTAGCAGTAGCTACAAATGTTTAATTATATCTTGTACTGTTATTGGGTAGAAAGCAGAAGAGTTGCATGATGAACTGTGTTCAACTGCCCTAAAGAAACTGAAGGAAGCCTCTCCATTGAGCTTAAAGATCACTTTGCAATCTGTGAGTGTAGTTTTCACATTATTTGAAATATATATGTATATGTGTGTATCCATAATTTAACCATTAAACTTATGCTGTTGAAATGCAGATAAGGGAAGGTAGATTCCAATCTCTTGATCAATGTTTGGCTCGTGAATATCGCACATCGTTGCATTGCATATCCAAACAAGTTTCTGGAGACTTTTGTGAGGTAAGACCTGATCCTCTGAGTTATGTTTCTTAAATAAATGCACTTTTATATAATGCATTTATCAATTTAATGGGTATTTCTCTAATCCCTTGTAGGGTATTCGAGCAAGACTAGTTGATAAGGACTTTGCCCCAAAGGTACCCCTTTTTGTTCTTTGACACTCCTTGATAGTGTTGGCAATTTCAATCGAATTACTTAAGAAACGGGTTGATTAAGGTTATGTTTGATCCCCAACAGTTCAAACAATTAAAAGATATTAGCTAAAAAGGAAACATATCAAACAATTCAAAAATCACCTAAAGTATTTTTCCAAGGCAAACCACAAGAAAGCACAATGTATAGTTCACTTTTTTTATATATGCAAACATATATTTGTTTTACCATTTATTGCAGTATTCATTTTCTTGCTGAAATACGCAATATGTAACCATCTAATGCTTCTAACAATTGTTTACGACCTTAGTATTGACACCAGTGGCCTCACTAATCCCTACAGTTTAAGCAAAGCTCTTATTCATAAGCACTTGTATCAGAACATATTTACAATGTTTTTAATCATTTAATGCGATATATAGACCATCTTCCCACCATAAAAAGCGATACTTTGGTAAAAAGAGGGTAATTATGGCGCATGATGAAAAATTACTCCACATATTGCAGCAAGAGTCAATAGTATATTTGCACTTTCCTGTAGTTTGCCCTATTTCTAATGCATCACACCTCATAAATAACACTTGTTAGTTATATGATCTTTTCTTGAATTTGGTAGTGGGATACTCCAAGTTTGAAAGCAGTGACTAAAGACATGGTTGACTTCTATTTCACGCCACTTCCTGATGTTGAGCCCGAACTCAACTTACCTACTGCCTTGAGAGAACCCTACATGTGAACATTGCAGTGTGTGTCCCATTTTCATATTAATCCACCCATTGTGTTCTTTCTTTTTGGTCTTTTGAGTGCAACTTTCATAAAGAGATCCAGTTTTATGTTGGCAAAATCTAAGCTTATTGTCATCATAACAATTTTATTCATTTTGATTTGTTAGATTTTAAGCAATATGAGCATGTAATTTGGTTAAAGTAGTGTAATAGTGTCGAATATAGAAAAAAATGTTATCGTTGTTTGTTTAGACATGAGTAATATGATCAAATGCAAGTGCTCGGGTTTTATGGTGCCGTAGGATGTGACATGCGTTGTAAAACCGTACATTCAGTGAGTCTTGAAGTGGGAACTTTGTTTAGAATATGAGATACTTGTTTCCGTTTAGTTAAACATACATGTTTTGTTCATTCATGTGTTTGTGAATGTCATTTACATTAGTTCATTGTTTGTTTATGTCATTCCATTATGTTTATTTTCGTTTATGTATCTATTCAATTTGTTTATATCAGTATAATTTTGTGAAAAAACTATTCATTTAGCTTTTATAACCCATTAGCTCACTCTTTAGCATTGAGGTTTAGATTAATTTTAATTTTTGAATCCATTGAATCAGTAGTCTGTCTCCCTAACACTTACAGTTAGGGGAACTGCTGGTCAGCAAACTCCAAGCGATTGGTAATAACACTAAACAAGTTCATTCACATGATTGAATACTAACAGTCAGGATTGACTGAATCAACCATCCATAGGTTCACAATTCACACATCCGCAACACTCAAAAACAATCAAACATCATTGTCTATTGCGAGTCATTCACATGCTCATATCATCTTTGTTTGGTCAAGCTTTCACATCCTTTATATTTTGTTTTGTCAAAATGTCACATCTTTATTATTTTGAACCCAAATTTACTGCACTTTGTTCTTGCAAGGGTGGTGATAGAATACAACATAAAATGTTAATGTGGGCACAAATCACAACTACAATGCTTGATTTGTTTAGGATAGTAACGAACAAACAAACACAAACACACTATCTCTTTAACAAACAAGGAACTTTGTTTAATTGTTCACGTTTGTTTAGCTAAAGTTATATTGCACGAACATGAATGGCCAAACATTGACAGTGACAGACCATGTTTGCGTCCACTCCTGAGAATAAACTAAATGCTGATTTTTTATCTCAATTACTCATTGCAGCAATAACTACATATTAAAACTCTATTGCATGATGTGTTGATATTGATTCAGTGTTGCAATCATTCAATATATGTTATAAATTTAATAGTCAGGAAATATTTTCATCATAATTATATCCAATGTACCATATTTACTTTCAGTAGTGAGTGTGAAGTTTTAAATTGTAAGAAACCACTGTTTTCTGGAAGATTTTTTTATATATAAATAACTATTTCGACATTTAACCAATTAGTGTATTCGGCTTTTTTTACTTTTTAATAATGTTGATAATAATTTATGTTTAAATACAACTATACTTGCTTAAAGGGTCACATCTTAACTTCAAATGAAGGTAAAATTAAGCAGCACTTAAGCAGTTATCCCAGGTACCATAATTAGAGCTGAAGGTACCACCACCAGTTTGCTGAGCATACTCTGAGATAACACCAGCAGCACAAGCATCCCAAGTTTTTGCAATTTCTTTAAGTGACATAGGTTCTGAGAGACTTCTGAGAGACATACCGAATCTTGATTTGGCTCTTGTTGAAATATCCTCAAACTCCTTGCTGTAAAATAGGTGTAGCAAGCATGTGAAAAAGACAATAATACCCCTCCGGATTCATGTTTAAATGTATGCAAACACCTTTTCTATCTACACGAATCAACAATAACAACAAATATACCTAGTAAAATCCCACTTATAATAGAGCTATAAGAAGGGTCTGGGGAAGGTGGGATGAAGACAACTCACAAACCTTTCTCCTATCCCAAGGGATCCCGCTCCCGCTGACCCTTGGTTCCAAAAAGCCTTTTTTTAACAAAAACCCTATCGATTGATAGTAATCAATGTTTTTTTATTTTCACCTGCAATGCTTGTAGATTATGTTTCATTTTTGCACCAAATGACTAAAAAAACATCACTATTGACAATATGGAAATAAGAGTAATATCATGACAATGGACAAAGAGGTAAAAAAAATTCCTCATCAAGATTGCAACAATGAGATATGTTTTTTTTTCTCGTCAAAATAATCCATATTAAGATGCGATGGTTGGTTGTAAAAAACCAAGTTTTTTTTCTTTCCATGTTTCTAAAAGCTGACAAACACGACATAAAGAAAGATTGAAGTATCTCAAATAATAAAACAAAACTTCTCACCTGACTTCAGCGGGGAACTTATCCAAGAGTATTGGGGAACAATTTGGATAATTTGCAGGAACAAGTAACCTTAATGGTTGGATAGGTGACTGCACAGTAGTTGAAGAAGTATGTATAAGTTCACGGGGTCATGAAGAAGCCATATCATATAACCAAGATAACATATAATAAAATAATTACACACCATTCGTGCCGAAGCATATTGTGACTTCAAGTTTGGGCCTAGAGCTACAGCACTGAAGGAGCATGTGATCAAGGTTCCATCACCGCCCTCGGAAACTGCAGTGGCTGCAGCCGGATCAACATCTTCCTCACTAATAGATACCACAGTATCAATGAGCCCCTGGTTTATCTCCTTTATTTCTTCCAAAAGGGCATGATTAGACTGTAACACAAGATGCAAGTATCAATTTGGTTTCACTTATGCAAATTTGAGTTAAAAACTGTCTGAATGACAAAGATGCTCTGAAAAATTCAAAGATACAACCCTAATTAGCTGTCAACATGTTATAGGTCAAAAAGGTGTTTGTAAAGTTAGACATTTTGAATTGATTCCAAAATTAATGAATACAGTGATTACAACACTTGTTTCTCACATACTTCCAAAATACATGCAACATTTTCAATTATTAATATTCTTTTCTGAAAGGGAAAAGCATTTTTGTCATTTTAGAATTTCCCGGTAAGCTTTTGTCCAGAAATAGGATTTGGGAATCCAAATATATTAATGGAACACCATATGGTGAGTTTGTATACTGTTCAACTGATAATGAGTGGAACTGAATTTCACAATTGATGTTGGAAACATAATACCTCAGTCCGAGGCCTTTTGATTGAAGAAGATGCTGTTGAATCCAGCTCAGAACTTTCTGCAGCATTCAATTGCTTATAACTATCATTCACACTGCCTGTTGATGATACAACATTTACTGGCATTGCACTTGTAAACCGTTTCATTTTCCTCGTGCCATTTGTACTGTCTTGAGTGACAAAATTTCTTGCCTGAAGACGCCATTTTGTCATGGCAACCAAATCCTCACCAACTGCAGCTCTTGATCCGTTACCAGGTGCTGACCCTGCAATCCTATCAATCATACTCACAACGGAACCAATGTCACCAACTGAAGCACTCAGAGCTTTCGATGACATTGATTTTACCTATAAAGAAATTATTTAAATATGTTAGTCATATAGTGTTACACTATAGAAAAAGTTATCTTACACAAACCCTTAAGCGTCCAGGTGGCAATGTTAATTCATTTACTTAAATATGGGTTAATTTGGATTATGTTTCATCTCGAATGAATCAAATAATAAACTTTAGTTTAGAGAAAGTAGGTACATACAGCCTTTTTAATCTTTTTATTCGGAACATTATTATTATTATTAAAATCTTAATAATACTATTCCTGAAATCATGAGTAACGTGTTAATTATTTATAAAGGGTAACAGTCACCAAACTATGACAAAGTTTTATAACTGTTTCATTAAGGTAACCCGAGTTTTATACTGTTCTATACCAGTTAAATCATGTGACATAAATCACAATTATGTGGCTTGGTTACAATTTAGTATTTTATTTTTTAATTTTTCACGGAATCCAGTTACTTCAGTTTGAACTTGATAAAAGAAGTTACTAAACATTAACAAATTTTCATTATTATTTCATTTAGATCGCTTAGTTAAACCAGTAATGAAAATTTTCACAATGGAACGATATAGAACTTGACCGACCTAATTAACTATTGGGTATTATCTTCCCATTTATATATCATTTCGGAAAAGGGACTAGAAATTGTACACAGGTCAACCCTACGCAAGCCGACCTGTTCCGTTCTGTGCTAAAACATGACCTGTTCAAACAAGGGCCTGTTTTGACTCATAACCCAGCACCAACCTGCCCATCTTTCCACCTCTACTAATGGATGTATATTATTATATGAACCATGAAACTTCTAAACTGACCACTTTGAGTAGGCGTTCTAGAGGCTGCTCTGCAACAGATTTTCCAGATCTGATTGATGCAACGGCACCATGGTTTCCATCTGGATTAATGAACTCTGCAAGTAAAGGTGAAGCTGATATTCCGGGTGTGCCAATAGCAAGAGATTGAGTAGGTAAGATTGCTGAAGATGGTTGTTGATGTCCAACATTCCCAACATTAGATAATGATGGAACACCATTTTTTAACTCCCCTGGGATAGGAGATGCAGCGGAGTTTGAAGGAGAAGGTGCAGTAAATGGTGAGTTGGCAGATTTGAACATGTTTGACTGGTCAATCTGAGGAGATGCATGCTGTGACATTTGTGGAGATGCAGATGACAGTTGAGGTGAAAATGGACCCCCTTGTTTTCCTTGTTGGTGATAAGCAGAACGTTGGCCAGCAGCTGCCGCTGCATGCTGCTGCTGAAAAGCACCTGATTTCACACTCATCTGTTGTCTAATTTTTATGTCACTGCCATCATTGATCTGATGAAGCTGAGATAACTGGTTTCCTTGCATCTGTCCACTTGGTTGCAGCTGCTTTGTTTGTTGTTGAAATTGCTGCTGTTGCATAAGTTGCTGTTTATGCATAAATTGTTGCTGCATTTGGCGCTGTCGAAATTGCTTCAGTTGCTGGCTTTGAAGCAACTGTTCCTGTTTAATATGTTGATGCTGAAGCATATTGGAGTTTGCCTGTTGTGACATTGGGTTTATGTTTACTTGTTGGGACCCACCCACTGTATTTTGGTGTAGAGAACCACTAGAGACTTTCCGTAAAGAGTTCATACCGTTATTTTGACCTGGGTCAATAATGGAACTGGCCTGTATGGAGTTCAACATGTTCTGTTGAACATTCAAACCACTGGACATAGAAGGGACAGTACTTTGGTGCAAATTTCCCATATTATGTAAATTCATCTGAGTTTCATGCGATTGAACTTGTGTCAATGGAGAGTGTGTTTGTTGTGATTGCTGCATAGGTTGCATGTGTGGTGGCAGAAGTGCTTGAGCTTGCTGCTGTGGGCCCACCGGTTTCCGCCTTGAGTTGATGAGATAAATAATATGCTTCTCATACGCACCCAGCTTGTCTTTATAATTAGCCAGATTACCATGCTTAGGGGTCTGTAAAAATTGTATGTAACGCTCCAACATACTTTTAAATACTTTCAGCTTCTCAAGTTGCTCGTTTTTTGGTTGTTGAGGAAGAGAATCATACTGTGCAGCAAAAAACATCAAATTAAGTAATAGAAGATTCCCTTTGGTGGTATGTTTTCTTAAGATAATATTCTCTTTAAATGATTCAACGTGCTTTTAAAATGAAAATAAAGATCCCTATTTTAATAAGAGCCACTAACTTACCTGCTGCAGTTTGCCAAGAATTTTCTGGTGCATGTCATTCAGATCTAACAGATAGAGGTCTTTCATTGCTTTTATCTGTAATCATAAGAAAAACATTCAGGTCCTACATTCTATATCGAGAAGAGATTTAGATCCCCACTAACAAGTCACTGAAGAAAGCATAAAATACATGATTACGCTTTGGTTGCTTTTCATCCTAAGCCGTAACAACAACGCTATTCAAAATAAAACAATATTAATCGCCAAAACCTAGCATAAACAAAACTATGGCAGCTTGATTAATAAATTATTATCAATAATGACTTTTTTGCTCAGATAAAATGATAAATTCTCTGAAACCAGTGTGGAAATAAGAAAACTAAACTTTGGTTATAAAACAATCATGACAATTTCGCTCAACTCAAAGCAAACTGATGTCAGATGCCTCCACAGCTCTAAAGACAAGTAATTTTATATACCGCACCTTTTGATATACTTCCTCTTGCCAATCTGCACCATTTGGATTGCCTGTCTGAGCTGTTGAATCTAATGACGCTGCAAAAGAGTTAAAGTTGCATTTGTTAGCTCATTATAAATACAGTTAGAATATTTAAAAGATAAAAACCTACTTGATGATGCCTCTGGCATAGCTCTCTGTTGTTGAAATAGCTGCTTTTGCGGATCAATCACATTTTGCTGTTGAAAAACACCTGAAGTTGGAGGTCGTTGCATATCGCGTTGCAGCAGATTTGGCTGTTGTTGCATACCCACCTGCTGTTGAAACTGTGTTGGTGATTGTTGAACTTGTTTTGGCAACAAAGTTGCTGAACTCTGCTGATTCTGTTGCTGCATTGGTATACTAGACTGTAGCATCTGTTGCACTGGATGTTGATTGGTCTGCATGTTGGAGTTACCAGATTGATTTCCAAGCAACTGCTGCTGGCCAGATTGTTGTTGCATGCTAGAAAGATTGTTATGTTGACCAATAACTGTTGTTGCGGCTGCTGTACACTTGAAAGCTTATTTTGCTGGCCAATCAACCTTTGCTGTTGCTGCTGCATGTCAGAGTAGTTATTTTGTTGTCCTATGAGCTGGTTTTGTTGCATGTTTATTACATTTGCCTGTTGCCCCATTGAGTTCTGCTGTGTTGGTTGTACTAGTTGCTGTTGTTGTCTTAGAACCGATTGTTGATGGTTCATCAATGGTTGCGATGACTGTGGTACAACAGGCTGTTGATTTTGTACAACTGAAGAGAGAGAAGATGTCTGCATCGTTGTCGGTTGCATAACAGACTGTTGAGACAGTTGTAGATGACCTGGCTGTAACAGATTCTGCTGCTGTTGTTGTTGCTGAATGTGTGATTGCACTGAGGGCTGCTGGAGTTTCTGCTTTGCAAGTTGATGCAATTGCTGCTGATAAAGATATTGTGAATTTTGAGTTTGTAGTTGTTGCTGCTGTTGCTGTTGGGGAGCAAGTTGTTGTCTTCCTTGTATCTGCTGCCTTTGATTTGCAAAGTTACCATGACCCAATGTATTTCCTACGGTATTTTGTTGAAGACCAGACATGTTTTGAATGTTCTGCAAGTTTGAACTTTGACCAGCAACATTTGCCATGGTAGAATGCTGTAAACCACTGCCAGGTGGCAATGCAGATGATAAACTAGAAGAGCCTTGCATTCCAGTTGAACCAATGTTACTGTGCATGCTCTGAGACATCATTTGTTGTCCTGATTGAATATTATTAGAAGGCAAAGAAATAGGAAGTTGCTGCCCTTGGTTGTTCACTTGCTGCATCACCTGAGAACCTATCCATTGGAGAAAATCAGATAATTTAGTAAAAAAAATAAACAGTCAAAAGAAACTTGTTCCTAGAGAAATCATATTTGTAAGACTTGTGGCATAAAAGTGAATGATTGTACATCATCAAAATACCTGGATCCGAGGGATTTAGGCTATTAGTGAGAGAGCTTGACTGCATGGCATCTGACATGGGATTTTGTGATCTATTTTCCATAGTCAACATCTTCAAGGATATCCTTCGCAAATAATCAGACTACAGGCCAAATAAATTATAAAATTTAGGTGCCACAATACTTTATGGTATATAAAAAAATTTGTGAAGATTTGCGAAATCATCATCCCACAAAAGCAAAAGGAAGTAACTAGTTAACTACAACATACATACATACATATATGTATGTGTATATATATTGTGTGTGTGTTCATGTATGTATGTATGTATGTGTGTGTATATGTATGTATATGTGCGTGTAATAATACATAAAGAACACACCAAACCTGGTCAGTGGCTTCGGTATGAATCTTCTCTTCAAACCTCATAGCTATTTTCTTAAGTTCCTCTAGTCCCTCATTTCGAGAAAATGGTACATGCCTCTTCAAGGTATCCATTCTACACAAAATCAACAAGTGTCAGTCAAAAAGAATTCAGGTAGAGAAAATCTTTCCACAAATTAAAAGAGCGCATAGAACCAGTCACATCAAGCAATGACACTTAAGTAGATCAGCATAACTAAATTCTTAGAGCACAATTTAAAATAAGAAATTATAAGAATTATAAGTACATACATCTTGTTCACAATCCTTTGACGTGAATCCATCCGCAGCTGAGCCCTCCAATCACCAGATTCCATGGAGGGGTCAGCAACAGTGCCACTTGCACCTTGAGTAAGCCCCCAATTACTCGTATCCATCTTCTATTAGATGATTATTTTCAATCCTAATATGACAGTCAAAAAAAAGTTAACAAGAAAATAAATAAAGACAAATGTTCCTTCTTTTGCAGAAGTACAATGTACTAATACACAGTCTTAACACATACAGTCAATCAGTCATTCATTTACTAGAAAACACTGGGACCTATTAATACAATTTTTACTTTACTTGCATGAAACCATTAATTATTAAATTGAAAAATCACTTTTCATGACAAATTAGTGCAATAACGCTACTATGGGTGCAAAAGGTGGTCAGATGTAGCAGTCATAATTTGTGTGTAAGTTAGCAAAATAAGGTGTGTTTACAATATAACAGTCATCAGAATTGACAGGTGAACATACAATTACCTTAGCAAACAAAAACGCATTGATGTTCCAAACGTGGCAATCTACAACTAACTAATGCCTATTTGATCTTTTTTATGAAGCATGACCCCCAAAAAGATTAAATATATAACATGTTACTCACACATGACTTCTTTGCATATACAAGAAACCGCTCCAGTAAACACATTACAATTCAGTTTGAGATTTCCAAAAGACTAGTATCCAAATAACCACGGTTTATCATCTTAGGTTGAAGTTTCAACTATTCCAGTGCTATCAAATTCCAGCACCAGTAAAAAAACACAAAACAAAGTCACTTGGAATCTTGAGAATATGACATCACAATAGAACTCGATCAGCAACCAGTTCGATACATTACTTAGGATTATCAATACTCTTACGATGCTTCCTTTAGTTGTTTTGTCTATTCAGTACATAGACAACATAAATAATTAAACATATCACGTATTTACACCTGTGTGTACCACAAACAAGTATTTCTCAAAGTTATCAAGTATCAACACACAAAAACCAGATAACCCGTACACTTCCATTTCAAATGAATCCTAGCCTTAAAACTTCAGCAAACTCACTCATCCCAATCTTCTAACATCTTCAAGTTCAAATTTGAAATTGATTCTAATTGACAGAGATAAATAGCACAGAGTAGATACACAAGTTAACAAGTAGTAAACTGTCATAGTATTGGCATCAGACTGACATCAAAATCAAACCAATTTTGCAAAACAACACGAAAAACTTATTAACATTCAAACAAATTCAACTATTCTAAGTTTGTTCTATAAACCATCCGTAGCTCCATAACACCACATTACTACTCAAACAATCGCGTACTTCCAAAACTACAGTATAAACGTATAATAGTATAATTAGCGAATCAGCGATAAAAACGATCGTACAAACAAAACAGACGCCTGATTCTCGGAGCTAGGGTTTCGGTAGCCGGAGAAGACGGAGCAATTTCGCTATCTGAAAACAAAACCACAACAATTCAAAAGTAAAGGATCGAGTGTAGGAAATTGTTCCAGTTTGCGTGTGATCGGAGGTTATGAAGAGTTAAGTAGCGTTACGTTGAGACGATCGCCGGTGCCGGTGCCGGAGACGTGAACGGTGATCTCTACTCCGACGAGACGATGATGATCATTGATCAAGTAAACGATCGGTAGAAGAAATTGGGATTTTGGGATTACTTTCGAGCGAGGTAAACTTGAGAATACATGTATGAAGCAAATATAAAATGTAAAGGATAGAGAGACCGAAACCGACAAGGCTTGGGATTTTGAAAGTTTAATAACATTTTAACAATTTATCTATACTACTGTATAATACATAAACATAAACTATAAATATAATTTTATAAAAATTTAAGATACCTAACACAACTTATTAAACATTAGATACAAGTGTTGTATGTGATTATTCTTATTTTGCACCTCATTTATTAAACTTTTTCTAATTAATGCATTAATTAATTAATTCATATTATTAGTATATTATTTAATAATATCAAATTATTTAATTCACTACATTTATATTTTATTTTTTATAATAGTTTAAATTAATATTTAAAATTATTAATAAGGGTTATCATATTTGAATATTTAACTATATAAGTACTAATACTTTTATAATAATAATAATAATAATAATAATAATAATAATAATAATAAAATCTATAAATAAGTAGTATCTAATTTGAATACTTAACTATTTCATTATCAAATATTTTTATACTAATTATTATAATAACAATCTATATCTATTTTATCTATGTTATAATATAATACATATGAGGATGACATACTTGTAATATTATAGTTTTTAATTTTCTTATATTTAATAAAATTTTCTTAATTAATACATTCTTTAATATATTTATTTTAATAATATCTTATTTATAATGCTTTCGAATAATGTTAAAATATATACATTTATTATATATATATTATAACTTAATGCTATTTGATTTAAGTATTTTTTTAATTTAAACACTTAAGTATATAACTACGAAATGTTTATATAGTTATAATAATAATAATAATACCCAAATATATTTGTGTTTAATGCAGGTCGGAAAAAAGACTCAATAAAACCCGACATATCACTATATATAATAAATATAAAAGATTATAAGTAGTGAAGATAAAGTTTTTCTCACTATCACCATAAAAAAATTTCTCAAAACTGATAAAAAACTATTTTGTTATTTTTATAATTTTATTTTTAAACCTTTAATGAATTTTTTTAACTTAAACACAAAACACACACACACTCTCTCTCTCTTTTTTGAATTGATACTACTCGTTTTGTTTCATTTAAATTTTTATACTTAAGTCTTCAAGTTACGTCAAATTTATATTAATAACCTGAACTTTTTATAAAATTTTAGACATAAGCCTTAGAGTTAAGTTAAATTTACATTTATTCACCTAATTTTTTTAAAAAAATTATACTTAAGAATTCGAGTTATGTTAAATTTATATTTAATCACTTGAATTTTTTTAAGTTTTATATATGAGTATCCGAGTTTTGTCAAAATTCTTTTAACCAATTTATAATAAAGCTTGTTAATTAGAATAAAGTCACAATTTATGTATTTGTTATTTTTCTTATATTTTTTTGGATGGTTAGTACTAACGTATAAATTATCAGATTACATCTATCAACTTTTATAACCTCAAAAACTATTATTATGACATTCTCGTATACATCAAAACCGTATCGCGGCGAAACACGAGTCTAATCCACTAGTATAGAATAAAAAATATAGCTAAGAGCAATTTATGATAATTGATAAACAATCATATAAGAGTACTGAGAATGATGTTGTAAACTACATCTAAGATAGAGAAAGTGGTTGGTGAATTGTACTAGCCATAGAATAAATAATTATATGGCAATTACATGTTCAATAGCAAATAGTCAACAAAGAAAACGTATTAAAACCACATATAAGTACCTAAACGTCCTCTAAGAGGCCTATATGCTCATAGATATCGCGTAACACTACAGCTAAGACAAACAAAAGAGTAGGAAAAACTAAGGTACTCGAGACAATACTAAGGTGGATTTATACACTCTCGAAAAAGGTAATAACCGTAATACCACGTCTCCAAGAACTCCTATATCATATCTTAGTAGAGAGGTATAAGTCCGGTAAATCTTGTCTAATTCGCTCATCTCTTGTCGGTTTGGGTATTTCTCTGCTCATGTCCCCTCCATAGTGAAGGTTTCCATGGTTCTCACTGAAGTTATCATCTATCTCCTTTTCACATTTTCAAATCATCTCAATCTTTGTTCCTATATTATATCCGAGATACATGCCACCCTTGATCTACTAGATAAAAGGGAATGTGACAGTAATATGAACACTACGTGATGAGTCGCACTAATGAATAGTGTTAATGAACAATGATGAATGCATCCAGAAAAAGAAATGGTGTGATATGATAAACAATAATCATAAGTAATGAATAATGTATTTTATCATGACACGTAGTGTGAATATAGAACAACAACGTCGTCGTCCTACCTAATGTTTGTTTCGTGTTAGCTTTAATACTTTGTAAAAGTAGTATCTAACTAATCAGATTCAAATGAAAGTAGATCTCTCAAGATATACATAATAGAAACAAGAAATCATATAGAAAGCTAAATTGAGCTCGTAAGTTAAATACAAATTAATTCCAAATGGTCACATCACCCATATGACACTAACAAGATCGTTGTCACCAATACCACCACCGAAAGGATTCTAACCAACATTTGATGCACTATTGATATAACTAGGAAAATATGAACATGTTATTAAAAGAAACAAAACATACAAAAAAGAACAATATACAAAAAAATTATATTCTGTATCCAACATCCATATAATCTAACTCTCCCATTAACACTAGTTATATCCCCATTACCTACATACACATTCCCACACACATATCATCACACCCTTCATCAATTCATCCTTCCATGGCTGAAAACAACCATCTACACACCACATTCACCCAAGTCGAAGCAAGCGACAGAGGTGTTTCGTGGCGGAATCATCAAAACCGCCATGATCCTCCACTACCATAGCTATTGAGTCATGTTTCATGTTGAAAAATGAAGGGAGAGGCAAAGACCTCGGTGATGGAGAATGAAAGAAAGCCGATCCTGCATACGAATCATCACCATTTTCGCAATTAGGCTTCACCTTGTGTTCTCTTATGGATATTGAACCATGTTTCTGAATGATCACCGGAGCAATGTTGATGAAGCAATCTAATTGTGGGTGCAACACCTCCACACCCATCGATCGGCTTCCTTGCGAAAAGGAGGTGGGTATGGAGAATGAAAAAAAGATGTTAATGATGAAAAAGTATGAAACTTTGATTGAATTCTTGAACCAGAAGTTAATCAATGGTTTTATGTGAATAAATGCATGCATGAGGAGTGGGCGGTGAAGAGAAAAAGGTGTATTTGGTTTAAATTTGGTTTAACCAACTTTGGTTTTTGTTGGTTGTTTTGGTTTGGGTTGAAACGGTTTGGTTTGAATAAAATTTAAATCAAAACGCAAGTAAAAATTGAATTACTAAAAAACAATGAAATACTATTTACTAGGTTAGTACCGCGTGTATTACACGTGGTGAATAAATAAAATAATAGCTATTAATAAAACTAATAAATTATAAAACAATCTTTTCATATAAGATATGACTGACATTACGTACAAGTGATAAAAAACGATATCATTTTTTAAACTTTTGTTTAAATTTTATATTGTTTTTTCTCAAAAAGATAATTTTTAATAAATTTTTAATTATAACTTTGAAATTTAATTTATTTGTTTCAAAAGAAATATTTTTTTAAAAGCCATAGATTTTAATATATTGTATTTTTGGAAAGTTTGATAAATTTTTGAAAAAAATTTACATTTAGAAAAAAGTTATTTCTTTACAAATTGTATTCGTAGAAAAATCTCTATTTTTTAATTTAATGAAAAATATTTTTAATAGCAAAAGAATTAAATAATATTTGTTGTAATTAGTGTGATATTTATTAGGAAAGAGAAACGAGAAAATAAAATTTAAGGGCTCTAGAATTATAACAAATGACCTACAAAAAACTTATTTTATTAGTATTGATTTGAAACTATATTTAAAAACAATTTTCAATAACAATAATAAACTATAATAGAATAAATAAGATAATTACCTATTTGAAAGACGTTTATAAATTTGAGTGGATTATTAAAATAAGTAAATAAGTAATGTTCGACATGTGCGTTGTGCGGTGAAATCACGACTGAGATGAAAAAAAAAGAGTCATGGTTTAATTAAAAATTACGTAGTTTGACGAGTCTAGAAAAATAATAGTAATAGGACTTGATATTTGATAAAATGTCGACACAAAAGAAACACGAAATGAATATAAAAAATCGTGTTAACAAAAATATAAAACTGTTCTAAACTTTAACAAACCTAAATTTAAAATTCAAATCAGATATGTATAATTAAAAACCTTAAGATAAAATATATAAATTTAAAAACCATTGAAATAACAAAGATATGGAAGATAAAATAAGAGAGAAGATCAGGGAAAAACAACTAAATAAAAAAGAATAAAAATATTAAAAAGGAGTAAATTATTATTTTAGTCTTTAGAACTTGATGAAACTTAAACTTTCAATCCAATAGTTTATTTTTTAATTAATAGTACGAAAACTTCAAACTTCATCTATTACAACTGACTCCCTCAAATTCCATAAAAGTTAGATTTCATAAAATCCTATGCTTGTTTATTGTTTCATGCTACTTACAACAATAATAGCTATTAATGGTTGTTATGATGGTTTTGAAAATTGGATCAGTCGGTCCGACCGATGGATCGAGAACCGGACTCCAATCCGGTTTGTTGCTTAAACCGTTTTAACATTGAAACAACGGTTTGACCGGTTAAACCGGTCGAACTGACGGTCGGTCTAGTAACCGGACCGGTGGAACTGGTTTTTAATATAATTTGTTATTTTTTTGTAAATTTTACATATATTAATAAAAAATAATTATAATTTAATCCGGTTCTTATATACGCTCCGAACGGTTAAACCGGTCCGACCAACGGACCAATAAAACGTCTAGTTCACTTTCTGGTGCGGTTTTGAATACATTAGTTGTCATATAAAGGTTACGCCCACAAAACAAATTCAAATCCTAAAAATTCATACGCGTGTACCTAAGGAGAAAATGCTACAAGCAATTAACTTTCTCCACCACTACGTAACTACGTTATTTGAGGACCGCAGCTTCTATTTCATTAAACGTCATATTTTTTATTTTTTATTTTTTTTAACGACCAACGAATAATTATTAAACCCGATCATCCAGGTAAATTCAATTGCGAAATGCCACTCACGCCCGTGAATACAGACAACGTTGGTGACCCGGCTCGCCCGTTATTTCAAGAATAACTCACCACCTAAAGACTCACTGGGATAAAACCTTGATCTACTAAAAATATATTGTATCTAGTGAGACACTGAGACTCCAACCCATAACATTCATTTTAAAAAGTCATAGGATGTCTGTCTCCTCTTAAACCACTTGATCTAGGATTCACTGGTCATGTTTTTAAGTTATTAACTATAAAAAAAGTTAAACCACAAGGTGAAGATACTATTCTTTTGAAACTCTTTTGTTTGGTATTATTTGTCACACCCTCAAAATCCACGTGCGGAGTTTTACCGCGAGACGTGTGAACAAACCAGGATCACAGTCAATAGTTACTCAGAACGACTCTATATGCCACTATTAAAAATAAAATCAACCAAATTATAAACTTGAAACAGTGCGGAAGCGTTTTGTAAAACAACCCAAAGAAATAAAAGTGTATACTATGGCAAAACATACGCCCACCAAAAGAGTAAACATCAACCATTAAATGATAAAAATGTCTTGAAGACCGAGTCTTAGAATGCAAGTGAAACCCTGTAGTGCTCCTAATGGCAAGCAAGCTAATGACCTGAGAATAGCATACTAAAATGTCAACACAATGGTTGGTGAGTTCAAGAGTGATAATCAAACATAAACAGTTTAATAACATAGATATAAAAGTAGTGCGTTGTAACAAATAGCTAGTCCATTAACAATAAATATTAATTCATAGTGATTTCGCAATTGAAGCTGATTGTGTTACGTTGTTGCCTCCTGTCACGACTAAAAGGTCGTGACAATGTTCAATAGGACAACTTGCACCCGGTTGACCTCGAGTCACACAGGTGGGGCTCGTCAGACCCAGTAGTACTACCCAAATTTCCCCGCTATTCAATATTAACAATTCGAAAGTATGAGGACTTTTCCATGATATCAACACTATATTAATATTATACACAACCTGAATATATAAAGCGTTTGTGATTTACCAGTATGTTATCTCCCTCAAAAGAGATTAAATAAGGAGTGGGGCATGAACTCACCTGATACGCGTGATAGACACTTAGAGTTTTACTTGACAGACAAAATGGACAGACAACCTTCAGAGGTTACCTAGATCATATAAGTACATGAGTACGTGTAAACAAATAACATGTGAAACCCTAAGTACACTACAACCAAGGACTCAAGATTTCAGAGAACAGACACGTTTGACCCAGTTGACCCGTTTGACCCGTTGGTGACTTTATGTGTTGTAAACCATTCAAGCAATTATACACATATATCATACATGGTTTACATTCAAATAGATCATATGTATTCTATATTAACCAGGTGTATCACTTAGATTATCATACAACCAAGTATCATACAAGTCATGCGAATCTAGAACATTAACATATCCACTAGTTATAACACAACCAATATACCACACAAAGATCAAATCACTCACCATATGCCATGTGAAGCCACTCACGACTTCACATCCTAAACCTGCCAATCCTACCAAGTAGGGGCCTCAGATTCGCACGCGTGTATGATGATCATAATCATATTCATTAACCATGTTCATTGCATTCAACAAACATCACAACAATCAATTTCCAGTCCCAAACATGATGTCCTAAATACTAATCTACATCAACATCATACATGATCATCAAAGTCCAAACATCACCCATGATTATCCAAGCATCCCATACAATTAATTTAACATGTTCTATCATATTAGAATTCGTTCATGAACTTACTAACATGCTCCTAACATCCCAAACATGTTCAAACTATCATCCTTCAAACTTTGTGCAAATAAAGTTTCCCTTTTGGGAAAGCACATCCCAAAATCTATCAAACATCCAATGCATTCATGAATTCATAATAATATACCAACTCAAGTTCATATCATATCCTAAAAAGTTAGTATCTTTAGTAATGTATTAACTATAACATGTGTTCTTGAATTCCCAATGATCACAACAACAATCTAATATCTAATCATCACCATGAACACGCCCATAACATCAATTCATCAATAATTCAACATTACATGCAAAATAAAGTTACTATTCTTAGTAACCTACGAACAATGCATCAAAATCCCAACTTTCTTGCATAATCGACGTTAACTAACATGTATACAATCTAACTAACATGTTAACATCATCAATTGATCAAAACTCAACACCAAGAACATCAATTTCGCAACTAGGGTTTCGGCCAACATGAAAACTCCCACAAAACCATCAAAACTAACCTTAATTCTTGCAAAGGAACACGATTTAATGTTGCTAACTTGTTGTATTGCTTGTAACCGAACCAAAATCGCAGATTCTTGCTTGTTCTAGGCTGATTTCGAAGTGGGAAGAGATTGGGAAGGGAGGTTGCGGCCGAACGGGGGTGGGGATTAGGGTTTGGGGTGTTTTGTTTAATTTTAATTTCCATATTTACCCTTTAAGCCCTTGTAGTTTGTATTTTATAAAAACTAGGTTTTAAACTCTTTGTAAAGTGTTTTTAACTTAATAGTATAAATATATAAACTAATGAAAATCATTATATATTTTAGCTTTTTAAAAACACAAGGCATACGAATAAATATGCACGTTTCCGCGCTACGCGATTAATTTTCTAATTAACATTTAAAACATGCAACACATAATCATAACACAATAATCATATAATAAATTAGATTATCATTAATTTTACATTATTAATTATTATTAGGTCACCAACGTTAAATGACAACCAGTGTGTGTTTACGACACGTGTATGCAAGACTTAACGGAACTAACGGAGTTTCATAACAGAAATTTACCGGATGTCACATTATTATTTAATAAATGTGACATGATGGGTAATATTAGAAACATTTATTATGTTTTAGTATTTTTAAGACATATAACATATTATATATAATATTAATTATCAAACGATTTGTGTATTATGAGTTGTATCTAAGACTTAAGCGTTGTTGACAACTTCTGAATGATTAAGTGTTGAACCAATAAGAGGTTTGAACCAATAAGAGGTTTGAACCATTAAGTGCTGAACCATTAAATAGTCTGAACCATTAAGAGGTAGTATATCGTTTAACTATTCAAAGACAAATGTCTGATCAATTCAAATAATATGTCTTAACCATTCAACATTAGATCTCTTACCATTCAGCATCAATATAATATTTGACCATTCAGAGGTAAATATCTTAATCATTCAGACATATGCTCGTAAAACAAACAGTCTGAACCATTAAGTGTGAACCATTCAGACACCTGAACCATTAAGAGGCTGATTAAGAGGTTGCCAAACAGCCCCTTAATGGGTTATACCTATTTTTGCTTTTGTTTTTTTCTTACTTTTAACCCCAAGACTTTTACATTTTTTACAACTTAATCACTATAATTTTTCACTTTCAACTTTGGTTCCCTATACTTTATTTCTTTTACAAATTTTTCGTTTTACGTTTCAGTTTAAATTTTACGAGTTAACACGGCGCAACGTGCGCGTATCGTTTGCATATTTTTTTTCCCGTTTGATGACCCATTCACAATGCACGGTTCTCATATCGACTTAATTATTGCTTTTAATGTTTTACACTTCACGTGCGGGATTCAACATTTTTATGTTTATTTTTCGTTCTGTTTTATTTTTCTATTTTTATTCATTTTTTAATATGAATTTTTCTGATTTTGATGGTCGCTGGTGATGGTGTCAAATTGATGCTTCTTGATATAGTATTACATCCTGCCACAACGCGAAAGATTAATACTAGTTTATGGGATTAACTAACCCTTGAGGCCTTGACTTGCACTTCTATATTTTTGAATTATGTAGAATAAATATCGTTATAAATTAAATATTATTATAAAATATAATACTAATATATTTTTTAAACATATTTAGTTACTAAGCTGGTATTTATGCAATCGAAATTACTATTGGAGATTTTTTATTGGTGCGACACTATTTGACCCAATTTCAAGTTGTTTGTTGTTTAATATAATCATTTTGACCCACCAAATTATTCGTAATGGATTCATCAACTCTGTATCTGTGATCAAATTTTAAAGAAATTATTATAATACTTTTCCATTGGATTCACCATCACTAAACTATATCATCAAATTTTAGGGGACTATTATTTATCATTCATCAAATTATTGTGAGTATATTAAAAAGAGAAAAAAAAAGCAATTAAGTAAATGCTTGAGTAAGAAAAAACAGAGATAGAAAAGTGAAATGTGAGAGGTTTTTAAAAAACAAATTTTATCGATGGTGATTTTTAGTTAAATTATAATGATAAGCGAATTCATTATAAATATTTTAAATCATTTGATTATACATAATGAAATATAATTATATAATGAGTTTTAAAAAAATTGTTTCATTCTAGTTTGGTATTTAATATAATTTACATTAGAAAAATTACAGACATGACATATGAAGAAATTGGAACTAAACTTCACTTTATTTCTATCAAGAAAACGTGTGATAGAAAATCAAATCTTAGTATTCTAGGTCATTTTATATTTTGAAATCTAGAAACCAAACATTCTCTTAGAATTTGGATACATGAACATGTTTGGTGGAATATCATATATTGAACAAGTTAGGTGGAATATCATATATCCATGTAAATTTTGTATATACAGAAATCCATATAATCTAAACTAATCTAGATAGAACATGTAAAAGATGAAAATATTATGATTATAAGTTACAAATTATGCCATTATACAATAGCTTTGGATTAATACTAGTAGATGTAACTAATACTTAACTACCTACCAACTAACTAGTACTGTGTCCACATTCAAAGTTGGTGATTTCAGTACCATTAATATCATTAACTATAATTGATTTTTGTTATGACCAAATAAGAAATTTGAACGCATCGATAAAAGTTAGGATATATACAGGTGACACATGATCAAAACTAGTCCGATTTCTAATAAAGAAACATTAACCCTGGTAGTTTAAGGTGGCAAAAACGCCTAGACAATGGGTGTTTGGGGACAACACCCTTCATAACGAGTCCAAAAGACAACGCCCCTGGTAGCGATCAAGCTTTCAAAATCATTTGATAGATAAATAGTTGTTTTAATATCACTTGATTGATAAAAAGTTACATAAACTTAACTTCAGTAGTAACTAAAGATCAGTAGCAAAAATGATCTTTGGTTGCAATTGAAAGTTAGTAGCATCTTTGGTCTCGACAAGAAGTATGAGCTTGCAAGAGGAACCATGATCGTTAGTAACATAGTTGATATTGCTTTGTTACTACTTATGGTTGGCAACAACTGATATTCGATGGTAACTTTGTTACTTTTGATGTTTTGAAGTCCTGAAGTAACTTAGTTACCAGTGATGAAGTTTATACTAATGTAATTACCAACAATTATCAGTTTTGATCATTATAACCGTCAAATATCATGAGATGAAGTTATGATGTATCAACCCATCTAGATTAATTTTGAGAAAATTTGTACTTGTTCTTGTGAATTAACTTTTGATCTTATCATGTATAGCTATAAAAACTATATTTTAGTAGTTTAGTTTATGTACTTATATAATGAATATATTTTCACATACATTAGATTCATTATTTTTTATTAAAATTTCAACTTTAGCATCATTATTCCCATGACCATAAGTCGCTATCTTGATTTTGTACTTTTGTAGGTAAGGAGGTGTCGAATTAGAAACCACAAGCTCATGAAAGGTGGCTAACAAAACCGTGATAACCGATAAGAGGTGTTGGTAGCACCCATGGTCATCAATCACTTGATTGTCCCTGTGATTAACTCTTTTTCTTATTCAATTATTATTATTGTTTATAGATGAAAATATTTAATAATTGTGACATGAAAACATATCAATTTGAGTTAAATAATCAATTTCATTCCACATGCAGATAAAATAATCATGTAAAATTGAATAATATATTTGTTTTGTTGTTTTGTGACTAGATTTGACAAAAGGAAAAGTTTTTTATTTTTATTTTTATTTTTATGTACAAGTTTATTTATGTTTTGTTAGATTATTCAAAAGATCTTTTGGCAGTTACAACATTTGGTTCCTTATAAGCTAGAATTAATCTTTAAACTTTTGAATGAAAAAATTATTTTTGTTTAAGTCATAAACAAAATCGAATCTAACGTAAACATAGGCGCCACTATTTATATAACTCATTTTATTATATTATGCATATATATATATATATATATATAATATTATTTCTTTAATTTTTTCTTTTAAATGTCTATCAAATAAATATTCCTTAGAAAGTCTTTACTGGACAAGACATCAACGGACCAGTCAGAATTAGACACGTGTCCAAACAGACAAGCGTTTATAACCAAACAGGTGGGAGCTTGTACCCATTAGTCAGACACCTGTTTACATGTGACAATAATGTCAAAAAGGCGTCCGGTAAAACATTTTGAGGGATATTTGTTTGGAGGGGATACTTAAAGGAAAAATAGATATTTTGAGAATTAGTATCATATAAATTAAGATATTTTTCTCAAAACTCATATATTCGTACATAATCAAATTAGATTTTTATCATTGTCAACTTTTAGTTGCTTGATTAGAGGATATCCCATGCACCATTTTTGTCTCTAGATTGAAGCATATCGTGTCAAATATTGCATCACTCTTTCTACAACTTTATTTTCTATCACTAGTTATTTGTGATCATACAATCTTGTTATATTTTTTCAACAAACGTGACATTTTTTAAAGAATGTAATTTATTATGCGATATAAGTATGCAATTATACTGTTCACACAGTGTGGCTAATTATCTCACTTTATATGGTGTAGATACGTTCTAACAAATTTATACGGTGTAGCTATGTACCTAGGTTTGAAATGGGCTTTAATTATGCATTAACAATGTGCGATTATAGTAGTAATATTATATGTGTGATAAACACATGTGCATAAGTTGATGCATATACTCTTATCATTAAACACGCTCATATACATATGTCGCTACTTTCTTACTTCTTACACTTGTTATGTAATATCTCGTTATAAGAATTCAACCGTATGTAAGATGAATTATATTTTAAGAAATGCTTTGTGGGTGTTCAATAAGCGTATAACTTGTAAAGTATGTGTTTGTCTATCATCTTATTTTGATTGATGATATGATAAACACACATGTCACATGTATATGGACTTGGGTTATTGAAAGTGTAGATATAGGGATTATTGTCTTAGGTAATAACTTATTAAGGTGTAGATTAATCATCTTGGGTTATTAAAGGGTTAAACATGTGGGTGATTGTCTGGGTTTATAACATGTAATTATGTGGGTAAACTAGTATTAAGCCCATCGCGTTACAGTCGGAGATGTAAAATCATGCAAAGTAGATTCAATGACACGCCACCGTTAGTGACCACGAATAAAAAAAATTGTAATTATATGGGTAAATGGTTTGCCTTATTAACATGCTAGACACGTGGGTAATTATCTTAGGTTAATAATTTAAGATCACGTGGATATATATTTTACAAATAAAAGTAAGTCACATGGGGCATGGTGCCGATAAATGTAAAGTCACTTGAGTCATGTAGTTAAATGTTAGTCACGGGGTATACAGTACAAATAAGCGACTAGAGGTGTGCATAGGCGGTTTGATTCAGTTTTAGTACGAAAACAAAAAATCAATATTTCGGCTTTTAGGTTTTTAAAATCATTCGGTTTCAATTTTTCAGGTTTACATTTGGGCTTCAAGTTCTTAATGAGAAAATTAGTTCAAAGTAACGAATTTGAGCTACAAACTTTAGGATTACATATTGTTGATTAAAAATAATCTATATATTCTTATAAATTACTTGATATAAAAATTAATTGCCATCCATAAAAATATAATCACAAAAATTCAATAATACAATTTAATCTACCAATTCAAACAAAAAGTTTAAAATTTATTTTTGAGACCTAAATTTTTTAATATTTTTCAGATAGTATAAGTAAAATAGTGACTAATATGCTAATCATGTTTACAAGTATATGAATACATTTTAAAATTACAAGTTTGGGTGTATGGTTTTGGTTTGATTTTTTCAGCTTTTGTTTCAAGCAAAATCGAGATCAAACCGAAAAAAATCAAATTTTGAAAAGCCATCAAACCAAAACATAGGTTACGTTGTAGTTAAACGTTAGTTACGGGGGCATGGTGCAAACAAGCATGTCACCTAAGGTATGGTGTTGTTCAACATTAATCATTTTGAGTATTGTGCAAATAAATGTAAGTCACTGGAGGTATGGGTACTATTAATTAAACGTTAGTTGCTAAATGTATGATGCAATACTATGTAAGAGCACTAATCAGTACATTTATACTAAAAACACTATTTTTTTCTAACACCATGGGTAAGTGGGCACATGCTAAATCATCGTAGTACGTGAATTAAAATTTAAAAATAAAAAATGAGACTTGATAAATATCAAAGGAGTTATTTAATGTGATGTTTATTTAATAACTTAATATTTTAGGACTGGGGTGTATAAATGTTTAAGAGCGTGATAAATGTGATTTGACGTTTATCACCTTGTTAGAATTTGGCATGTAAACCTAGTTAGCGTAAGCTTACGTTTGTGTGACATTCGTCATTTTCGCCTAGCTTTGTATTTGTTATCCTGTATTGTAAACCCGACTCGTTTTGGTCTTCGGATCTTTGAATATTAATAACATGGATTTTATGTTGTAATCATGTTTCATACTTGTCGTGGCGTGACCCACAGTTCGTTTCAGCAAAATCAGTTTTTTTAACGTTTTCGGTTCGTTTAAGGTCCGGACTTATATTTTAACCATCCAAACCAACCAAGACCTAACCCATAACTATTCTAGAACCCTCCAAACATGTAGATACCTGGTCATAATTTATTTAAATTAAAATTTATTTTAAATAAAAGAATCAAAGTGCACCATTTTACCCACCGGACAAACGCATTACCCATTTCCTCAAACCCTAATCTTTCCCTATAAATACCACTCATTCTCAACCATTTCACCTGCACATTTTCATCTTCTTCTCCAAAGTTTTGATCTTGTAAGTTGTTCTAGCTAGTTTTGCTTAAGTTTGACTTTAAAAAGTCAACGGAACCGAATCTTGCATTTCAAATCATTTCGGGTATGTAATTTTGGTTATTTTCAGTTTTTCTAATTATTTTATGTTCACAAAACCATTTTCATCTTTATTTAAGTCTTGTGGGCATTCAAACTCATATTTATGCATTTTAGACCCGTTTGGGTCGTTTTCGGGAAGTTTACTCGATTAACTTTCTTGTTTGAGTTTAGATCTGGAAGTTTTACCTTATTTTTAGTTCAATGGTTTTGGACATGTGGTAACCATCCTCGGGTTCATACCGAGTCAAAGACCGAACCAACCGAACGCTCCTTTAAGCACTTTAAATAACTTTTAAGTGACCATGTTACATCAACACTTTAGATCTGAGTTTTTCTTGATATTTTCGTTATTATACGGTTGATATGGAGGTGTAGAACAAATCTTGGCTTGAACCCAAGTTTCGGGTAAAAACCGAGTAAAACCGAACACCCGTTTTAACGAGTTAGTCAATGTTCAAACCACCAAAAGTTCAACCTATCTTTTTAGTTATGTTTTAATTTATATTACTCATATTACTTAAGATTTTGGAAGTGTTAGAACAAATATTAGCTCAAACCAAGTTTCGGGTAAGAATAAACCCGAGTAAAAGTCAAACTTATCGTCTTAACGAGCTAGTCACCCTTCAAAACGCCAAAAGAAAAATCTTTCCTAATTTTTTTAACTTATGTTTCGCTTTATGTTATTTGTATTAATAATATTATGGTATGACGGAACCAAACTTGGTTTTATACTAATATCGGGTTTAAGCGAATTTCTTTATTAATTGAAGTCTCAAACTCGGGTTTAAGAGAGTGTAAGTCAGACATTGATGCTTACATTAATGGGATCGTGCATACTAGCACTAAGCCAACTCCCATATGTAAAACTTAACAATGGTTGAGTAAAACTAAACATCAAGGACCCGTTTTCTTATAAAACTCATTTTTATACTTACGTTATTTAAACACACTTTGTAAAATATAACTAAAATTCCCGAAAACCCAAGCCTTATTTTTATGAACTTTTATACCATTTATATTTCATCTTCAATACTCAATACTTACTCAAGATCTTTCAATCTAGGACACGCACGTTAAAACCGTCGGACTCGCTTACTTGAGGATTTTATTCAAAATTTATTCATCAACGTCATTTTATTCCATGTGAGTAATTTCATCCCCGTTATCTCTTCTATACTTTGGGGGTAGCAAGCATACTTACTCAACCAAAAAAAAATGATTTAACATCTAGATCCTCAACCCACAACCACTAGGTTATGTGTTGCTTAGAATAATTGTCCAATTGTATGTTATATACGCTCCTCCTTGTAATATGGTAGTTTTATCAATTAGAAAGGAGCCTCATTTATTTATGATTGATATACCTTAATTGTCACTTTTATTTACGGCTTCACATATTTGAGTTGTGGATTTTCGCCTTATATTATATTTATAAAGTCATGGAATTGCTCACCAACATACATGTTGACAAAACATATTTTATGCAATGCTATAGGTTTGATTATCGGTTGATTGAAGATTTAAAGACGTTACTTTATTTTGGACCGTTAGGTTATTAGTTAAGAACTATTTATTTTCTTGTATTTGTAAGAACATGTTATGAAGTGAATGAGTTGATTAAATATTATCACTTTAATAGTGTCGTGTGCATTTGAACAATCTTAGTGGCGCCCCGGCATGTTCCGCCGCTTTGGTCGGGGTGTGACAGATTGGTATCAGAGCCATGACTATAGCATAGGTGGTTAGACGTAACGACCTATTATAGTTTATGTTTTAGGGTACCAAAACATGTTACCTATACGTGTTACCCTACTTGATTGTTTATTTGCTCTTATTTACTTATTTATTTCATTTACCCTTATGTACACACACACACACACACTTTTATAGAAATCCAAGGTATCCTTACCTTACCTTACCTTAAAAAAATTAATTAATTAATTAATTAAAAAAATCAAATTATGGATCTCAAAATTTGAGTTTGGGTCCCAAATTTTTCGATATTTCTCACCTCCTTAAAGCGTGACATTATAACGGGTTCGTACTAACTGGATGAGGGAAAATACCTAGATGTGAACCTTTGGCAAAATGATTCCGAGAATCAAAGGTGATTTACTTACCTGGAATGTTCAAGTCAAGGTGTTTGACCTTATAGGCCAAAGCGAATGCGCGTTATATAGGTTGCTAACTTTAAGCAATCACCGTAACCGTTCCGGTTACCTCCATTTCGATTTGTTGGATTGAAATATGAAAGCCACGGTGATACGTGGACTAGTATTTTGATCCCTCCCTCGATTTCGATTTGTTTTGAGTTGAAAAATGAAAGCCACGTTGATACGTGAACTAGTGGTCTTGACTTCTCATTTTATCTCATTTTATGATCTTGGTTGAAACATGAAAGACGCGATGATTCGCGTAACGTTTCGACTCCCCGCATTACCTCGTATTTCCTTAAGATTACTGTCGGGACAACAAGTCATGGTGATTCATGTATGTATTTCCCGCCTCAAATCTTAACGTTTCAAATTTCGAATATATATATATAAATATATATATTCATGTGTTAAAATGGTTTTTTTATAAGGTTCACAAAATATTTCACTACAATCTCATATTTACATTAATCACCATCATATTTGGACTAGCTACCCAAAATCTCATATTGTCTCACTTTTATTATTTTTAGAATGCCTCCTCTTCATCGTCAAGCTCGTCAAGCACGTCGAACTCGTCGCCCCAAGAACTCTGACCTTAAGATAGCCGAATTGGTTACAACTCAAATGGCTGCTGTACTCTCCACCCTTGTTGCTCAAATTCAAGCTATCCAACCGCAACATGTTGCTACTCAAGTCACACCCTCTCATGCTACATTTACTTATAAACAGTTTATGGGCGCCAATCCACCGAAATTTATGGGTGAGGAGTGTGCTACCACGCTCCTTCAATGGTTTGAACGCATGGAAAGCGTGTTCTTGCATTGTGAATGTCCGGAGGCCAAGCGAACCACTTTCGCATCAAGTGTGTTTGAGCTAACCGCCCTAACGTGATGGAATAGCATCATGAATGCCAAAGGAGCGGAAGTCGCTATGACTCTCCCTTGGAATGAACTGAAGGATATCATGCTCAAAAAATTTTGCCCCAAGCATGAAATTCAAAAATTGGAGGCCGAATTTTGGGATCTTAAACAAGATAGCGGTAACAACTCCACTTACTCAAACCGCTTCCACGAGCTTAGCCTTCTAGTGCCCCATTTGGTTACCCCACTCGAGAGGGCAATCGACAAATATGTTTCGGGTTTGCCAATGCAAATACGAGATTCCGTCATGAGTAGCAAGCCACAAACGCTTAATGATGCGATCATTCTTGCCGCCGCCCTTTCGGAGAACCATGTCAAAGCAGGGACTTTATCCCGAAAGGATTCCAAGAAACCAAATGTCAAGGCCATCACCAATCCATCTCCAAGCTCTAAAGTTGAAGCCCAACCCCAATCCATCAATTACTCCAACTCATCTCACCACTCTAAAAAGAAGCATAAACCGAACCATCGAAACTTTGCTATCACTCATCCAACTCAACCCCAATCTCAATCTCAAGCTGCCCAAAATCGAAAACCTTACACCGGTCCCCATCCCTTGTGCAACACTTGTCAACGCCACCACCCATCTTACTCCGCTTGTCGCCAATGCTCAAATTGCAATCGTTACGGCCACCTTAGCAATGTGTGTCGTGAAGCCTCCCGTGGAAAAATCACTCTACCAAGGTTTGTTCCGCATAATCCTCAAAACTGACCCATGCCTTTTGCTCAAACTCCTCCTCAACCGAGAGCTTGTTTCAATTGTGGAGACCCAAATCATTTCTGCAATGCTTGTCCCCGACTCACTTTTGCAAATCAAGCCCAAATCATGCCTGCACCATACTACACAACTCAAGCCTACCAATTGCAAACTTACCAACCTCAAGTCCCACAACTCATGGCTCCTCCAGTTCAACCACTCCAATCAATTCAAGCTCCTCCTCCCCCGCCTTCGCAAGCTTCACAAGTCACCCATGGCAACCAAGGGCGTGCTTTTATGATGAATGTCAACCAAGCCCAAGTTGCCAACGATGTGGTGAACGGTACGTTTTTAATTAATGAGCATTTTGCTTCATTTTATTCGATACCAGAGCTGATAGGAGTTTTATTTCATTTAAATTTGAATCAACCCTTTTCGTACCCCGTACTAAACTTTCTCGACCTTTTTCTGTCGAAGTCGCCAATGGTAGCTCAATCACTATCGATTCGGTCATCCGCGATTGCATACTCACTCTTTGTAAGCGTAAATTCTCAATTGACCTCATCCCGATGCAAATGGAAAGTTTCGACATCATAGTAGGCATGGATTGGTTAGTCTTGCATCGTGCTGAAATTGTTTGCTATGATAAGTTTATTCGAATTCCACTCGCCAATGGTAAAACTCTCAAAATCTTCGGCAAAACTTCTCCCAAAAAGCTCAACCTCATGTCGTGTTCTCAATCTCAAAAGTACGTACGCCAAAAGTACGTTCCGTTCCTAGCTCAAGCTGTGGCAAAAGACCCCGGAGAAAGGAAAATTCAAGACATTCACATTGTTTGTGATTTTCCTCATGTTTTTCCCGACGACGTCTCCGGTCTTCCAGCCATCCGTCCCATCAAATTTCGAATCGATCTTGTTCCCGGAGCAACTCCCGTAGCTAAGGCTCCCTATCGTTTAGCTCCTTCTGAAATGCAAGAACTGTCAAACCAACTCCAAGAACTCTCAGATAAGGGTTTTATCCGTCCAAGCTCATCTCCTTGGGGTGCACCCGTTCTCTTCGTGAAAAAGAAAGATGGCTCGTTTCGCATGCGTATCGACTACCGTGAGCTCAATAAACTCACCATAAAAAATCGTTACCCTTTGCCTCGAATCGACGACCTCTTTGATCAACTCCAAGGTGCAACTTGCTTCTCCAAAATCGATCTTCGATCAGGTTATCATCAATTGTGTGTTCACAAAGATGACATTCCCAAAACTGCTTTTCATACGCGGTATGGACATTACGAGTTCATGGTTATGCCATTTGGATTAACCAATGCACCCGCGGTATTCATGGACCTCATGAACCGCGTTTGCAAACCATTTTTGGATAAATTCGTAATTGTATTTATTGACGACATCCTCATCTTTTCTAAATCCGAAGCCGAGCATGAGCATCATTTATGTTCCATGCTCGATCTCCTAAGAAAAGAACAACTTTATGCCAAATTTTCGAAATGTGAATTTTGGCTAAAAGAAGTTCAATTTTTGGGTCACATCGTTAACGATAAAGGTATTCATGTTGATCCCGCCAAAATTGAGGCCGTAAAAGATTGGAAGACTCCATCCACACCTACCGAAGTTCGATCCTTCCTTGGTTTGGCCGGTTATTATCGGCGTTTTATTCTAAACTTCTCTAAAATCGCGCTACCCCTCACCACATTAACTCATAAGGGAAAATCTTATGAATGGGGACCAAAACAAGAAGAAGGTTTTCAAACTCTTAAGCATATGCTTTGCAATGCTCCTATCTTAGCCCTCCCTAAAGGAAACGATGATTTTGTGGTAGTTTGTGATGCATCCAACCAAGGTCTCGGTTGCGTTCTCATGCAACGAGGTCAAGTTATTGCTTATGCCTCAAGACAACTCAAAGTTCATGAGAAAAATTACACAACTCACGATCTCGAACTTGGTGCCGTCGTTTTCACTTTAAAAATCTGGAGACACTGTCTTTATGGTACAAAATGTGTAGTATTCACCGATCATAAAAGTCCTTAACACATTTTCGACCAAAAAGATCTTAACATGAGACAACGACGATGGACCGAACTACTTAGTGACTACGATTGCGAAATTCGCTCCATCCCGGTAAAGCTAATGTCGTGGCCGATGCCCTTAGTCGAAAAGTTAATGTTAAATCTATTTTGCTCCATAGCATTATCATCCAAACCGATCTTCAAAACCGTATCTATCGAGCCCAGTGCACCTCCGTTGATGAAGGTAACATGTACGAAGAAATGTCATGTGGAGCCGAACTTCAACTCGAAACTAAACCCGATGACTTACTTTAGTTTCTCAATCGTTTATGGGTTCCCGATCGTGACGAACTTCGTACTTTCATTCTTGACGAGGCTCATAAGTCACGTTATTCTGTGCATCCCGGTGCGGATAAAATGTACTTCGATCTTTGTCCCATTTATTGGTGGCCCGGTATGAAAAAGGATGTGGCACTTTACGTTTCAAAATGTCTTACATGCTCAAAGGTTAAAGCCGAGCATCAAAGACCTTTCGGTTTACTCGAGCAACCCTCGATTCCTGTTTGGAAATGGGAAGACATTGCCATGGATTTCATCACTAAGCTCCCAAATACCCGAAACCAAAATGATAGTATTTGGGTAATCATCGATCGATTGACCAAATCGGCTCACTTCATTCCGATCCGAGAAAAGTATTCCGTGGAACAACTAGCTCAAATCTATATCCGAGAAATCGTGTGCCGCCATGGTATACCAATGACCATCATCTCCGATCGTGATGCTCGTTTCACGTCTCATTTTTGGAAATCGCTTCAAAATGCTCTAGGTACTCGCCTTGACCTTAGTACCGCTTACCACCCTCAAACCGATGGCCAATCCGAGCGTACAATCCAAACCCTCGAGGATATGCTTCGATCATGCATACTAGACTTTGGTGGAAATTGGGACTCTCATATTCCGCTTATTGAGTTCTCCTACAACAATAGTTTCCATTCTAGCATTGGTATGGCTCTGTTTGAAGCTCTCTATGGTCAAAAGTGTCATTCTCTGATTTGTTGGAACGAGATTGGTGAAACTCAAATCACTGGTCCTGAGATAGTTCAAGACACTACCGATCGTATCGATCAAATCCGCAAGAATATACTCGCCGCTAGAAGCCGTCAAAAGAGTTATGCCGATAAACGACGAAAGCCTCTAGAATTTCACGTCGACGACCTTGTCCTCCTCAAAGTATCTCCTTGGAAGGGGGTAGTCCGTTTTAGAAATAAAGGAAAACTAGCTCCTCGTTTCGTAGGCCCATTCAAGATCCTCGAAAGGATTGGAAAAGTGGCTTATAGACTCGATTTACTGAAAGAACTTTCCGGTGTTCATCCTACCTTTCATGTCTCAAATCTTAAGAAATGCTTAGCTAAGTGCCACACCCTCAAAATCCACTTGCGGAGTTTTACCGCGAGGCGTGTGAACAAACCAGGATCACAGTCAATAGTTACTCAGAACGACTCTAAATGCCATAATTCAAACAAAATCAACCAAAATACAAACTTTAAACAATGCGGAAGCGTTTTGAGAACAACCCAAGTCAATAAGTATAATTATGGCAAAACAAGTGCCAACCAAAAAGTAAACTATAATTATTAAAATGTCAAATTGTCTTGAAGCATAGTGTCTTAAAATGCAATGAACCGTGCGGTGCTCCTATGGCAAGCAAGTTAAGGACCTGAGAAAAGCATACTAAAATGTCAACACATAGGTTGGTGAGTTCAAGAGTTTGAGTTCAATAAACATGTAAACAGTTGTGATATATATAAGCAGTGCATGGTAATAGATAGCTAGTCTATTATCAGTAAATATTAATACATAGTGATTTTGCAATTGAAGCTGACTGTGATAGTTGCTGCCTCCTGTCACGACTTACCATGTCGTGACAATGATCAATAGGACAAATTGCACCCGGTTGACCTCGAGTCACACAGGTGGGGCTCGTCAGACCCAGTAGTACTACCCAAGTTTCCCCGCTATTAAATATTAACAATTCAAAAGTGTGAGGATTTTTCCCATGGTAAACAACACTATATTAATATTATACACAACTTAAATAATAAAAGCGTTCGTATAAATACCAGTATGTTATCTCCCCCAAAAGAGATTAAGTAAAGAGTGGGGCATGAACTCACCTGATGTATGCAAAGAGTACTTAGGGTTTATTTGAGAAACGAGAGGATAGCCAACCTTCACAGGTTACCTAGTTCATGTGAGTACATAAGTACGTGTAAATAAAAGACATGTGGAACCCTAATCATACCAAAACCAAAGACTCAAGCTTCCAGAAAAATAGACACGTTTGACCTAGTTGACCCGTTTGACCCGTTGGTGACATTATGAGTTATAATTCAATTAAAGCCAATGAGCACATACAACATACATGATTAACATTCAAATAGTATCATACGTATGCTATATCAACCAGGTATATCACTTAGATCATCATACAGTCAAGTACTATACAAGTCATGCGAATCTAGAACATTAACATAACCATTAGTTATAATACAACTAACACGTCACACAAAGTTCAACCATTCATCACATGCCATGTGAAACCACTCACAACTTCACATCCTAAACCCTGCCAATCCTACTAAGTAGGGGCCTCAGATCCGCACGCGTGTATAATGATCATAACCATATTCTTTAAGCATATGCATTTCATTCACAACATCACAACAATCAATTACCAGACCCAAGCATGATGTCCTACTACTACACAACATCCAAACCATACATGATCACCAAGTCCAAATATCACACATGATTATCCAAGAATGCCATACAACTAATTTCACACGTTCTATCACACTAGAATCTATCCTTGAACATAATAGGCAGGTTCCTATCATCCCAAACATGATCATAACATCATACTTCAACGTTTACACAAATAAAGTTTCCCTTTTGGGAAAGAACATCCCAAAATCTATCAAACATCCAAAGCATACATGAATTCATCAATAATATACCAATTCAAGCTCATACTAACATCTAAGCATGATCAACCACATCCAAACATCATAATTCACCAAATCATATCTAAAAGTTACTATCTTTAGTAATGTATAAACTATAACATGTTTTCTTGAATTTCCAATGATCACAACAACAATCTAACATCTAATTATCACCATGAACACACCCATAACATCATAACATCCATAATTCAACATTTCATGCAAATAAAGTTACTATTATTAGTAACCTATGAAAATCAACCCTAAATCATCGATTTCTTGCAAGATTCATGATTCCTAACATTCATACAACTTATTAATCACCACACATTCATCAAACAACCATCATTCATCCATAATCATGCCCAAAATCGAATTAGGGTTTGACTAGAATCAAAACCCATGATTAAACCACTAAAAACATGTAATTCATCCATGATCGACGTTAACTAACATGTATTCAACCTAACTAACATATAAACATCATCAATTTATCAAAACTCAACACCAAGAACACCAATTTTGTGATTTAAGGTTCGGCCATAATGAAGAACATCACAAAAACATGAAAAATCTAACCTTTAAACGTGTAATGTAACAAAATTGAGACTTGTAATGCGTTGTATGCCTTGAGATCGATCAAATCCAATGTGTTCTTGCTTAATCTTGATCAAAATCGCAGGTTTGAGATGTGAGGAGGAGGGTTACGGTCGCACATGGGGGGGTGGGGGCTAGGGTTTATGTTTTACTTAATTTAATTTACATATTTACCCTTTAAACCCTTGTGTTTTGGTATTTTATAAAAACTAGACTTTAAACTCTTTTTAAAATGCCTTTAACTTAAAAATACAAAGATATGAACTAATAATATTCATTACATAATTTATCTTTGCAAAAACACAAGACATATGAACAAATAGGCACGTTTCCGCGTTACGCGATTAATTTCTACAATCAGCAATTAATCGCGTAAACACATAATTTTAACACAACAATCACATAATCAATTTAATTAACATTAGTTTAGCATTATTAAATATTATTAAGTCACCAACGTTAAACGACAACTAGTGTGCTCACGACACGTGTATGCAAGACTTAACGGAACTAACGGAGTTTGGTAACGTAAAATTACCGGATGTCACACTAAGGGTAATCTTCACATACCACTCGACGAAGTACATATCGATGATACAATGCAACTTGTTGAAAGACCCGTAGAGATTATGGATCGCAACGAGAAACGAACCAAACGAAGTCGTATTCGGTTAGTGAAAGTTCGTTGGGAATCAAGACGTGGTGTCGAATTTACTTGGGAAAGAGAATACGTCATGAAGGAAAAGTACCCACATCTCTTCGTCGTAGCTTCTTCCTAATTTCGGGACGAAATTTCCAAAAGTAGGGAATACTGTGACATTCGTCATTTTCGACTAGCTTTGTATTTGTTATCATGTATTGTAAACCCGACTGTTTTGGTCTTTGGATCTTTGAATATTAATAAAATGATGGATTTATGTTGTAATCATGTTTCATACTTGTCGTGGCGTGACCCACAGTTCGTTTCAGCAAAATCAGTTTTTTTAACGTTTTTGGTTCGTTTAAGGTCCGGACTTATATTTTAACCATCCAAACCAACCAAGACCTAACCCATAACTATTCTAGAACCCTCCAAACATGTAGATACCTGGTCATAATTTATTTAATTAAATTTATTTTAAATAAAAGAATCAAAGTGCACCATTTTACCCACCGGACAAACGCATTACCCATTTCCTCAAACCCTAATCTTTCCCTATAAATATCACTCATTCTCAACCATTTCACCTGCACATTTTCATCTTCTTCTCCCAAAAGTTTTGATCTTGTAAGTTGTTCTAGCTAGTTTTGCTTAAGTTTGCTTTAAAAAGTCAACGGAATCGAATCTTGCATTTCAAATCATTTCGGGTATGTAATTTTGGTTATTTTCAGTTTTTCTAAGTTATTTTATGTTCACAAAACCATTTTCATCTTTATTTAAGTCTTGTGGGCATTCAAACTCATATTTATGCATTTTAGACCCGTTTGGGTCGTTTTCGGGAAGTTTACTCGATTAACTTTCTTGTTTGAGTTTAGATCTGGAAGTTTTACCTTATTTTTAGTTCAATGGTTTTGGACATGTGGTAACCATCCTCGGGTTCATACCGAGTCAAAGACCGAACCAAACCGAACGCTCCTTTAAGCACTTTAAATAACTTTTAAGTGACCATGTTACATCAAACACTTTAGATCTGAGTTTTTCTTGATATTTTCGTTATTATACGGTTGATATGGAGGTGTAGAACAAATCTTGGCTTGAACCCAAGTTTCGGGTAAAAACCGAGTAAAACCGAACACCCGTTTTAACGAGATAGTCAATGTTCAAACCACCAAAAGTTCAACCTATCTTTTTAGTTATGTTTTAATTTATATTACTCATATTACTTAAGATTTTAGAAGTGTTAGAACAAATATTAGCTCAAACCAAGTTTCGGGTAAGAATAAACCCGAGTAAAAATCGAACTTATCGTCTTAACGAGCTAGTCACCGTTCAAAACGCCAAAAGAAAAATCTTTCCTAATTTTTTTTAACTTATGTTTCGCTTTATGTTATTTGTATTAATAATATTATGGTATGACGGAACCAAACTTGGTTTTATATAACCTCTCTCTATTATGGTATGTCATATGTTAGGCGAATTTCATTTTGTATTATAACCTCTCTCTATATGTGTGTGTGTATATATATGGGGTTAGGTTTTTTTAATACCTTTATATATATATAATATATATATATATATATATATATATATATATATAATATATATATATATATATATATATATAGAGAGAGAGAGACAAAGAGAGAGAGAGATGGTTCAATATGAAAACCCATAGAAATTATGAGAACTCAAAACCTACCATGACCCTTGATATAATATTAAAAATTAAAAATGTAATTGAAAGGTTGAGATTACATCAAGGGTAAAGGAGTAATTTTGCTTTATCTATTTTTTGTGATTGTCATACTATCACATCACAAAATCAACAAAACTTTTTTTTCTCATTGGATTATAACTTAACAAACCATCCTACATTCACTATATTATTTGGTGTTCATCTTTTTTCTATCACCCACCTCCACACCTGCAACACCATTACCAAAGTCGACCCCCCCCCCCCCCCCCGCCACCATCCTTTAACTTTTACTGGAAACACATTTATAGCCTCCCAACCACGTAGACATCACTACCACCACTTCGGCAACAACACCACCACAACCGGCTCACCTCTCTGACAACACCACCGGTAGCTGCCATCGCACTTTCGCCAACTACACAGACACCAACGTCATCGCTCTGCCACCGCCACCACATTACTGCCACCACCACTCTCATATTTAGATCCGAGTTCAGATCTAGGTTCACGTTTCAGATTTGGATTCATCAACCATCTCAGGTTATATGTTAGGTACAACCAGTTTAGTGGTAATTACTTCAATTCTATGTGTAGTAATGTCGATGAAGACGCTAGAAAAGAAGAGGAGAACAATGGAGGAGGGGAACGAGTTAGAGAATAAGGTGCAAAAGTTGCATCAAGACCTGGGTACTTTAATTTATTTTATGAATCTAGGTTTTCTCAATTTTTATTATTTTTCGAGATTGAGTTCATTGATGCATATTTTTAATATTCTATATTACACCTTTATACGTTTATGCTATACCTTTTTATGGTGTTATACTTACGTAACAATAAGTTGCATCAGCTTATATTTGTTTTACAGATTGAATCATATTGGTTTACATCAGTTTATATTGGTTTACATTGGTGTAATATTGATTAATATTTCGGTTTTTCATAGTGTAACTTGATGTTTTACACATAATTATTTACTAATTGTTATGTTGTTCTAGCATATGCTCATAGCTTACTAATTGTGATGTAGTTTCTTTATACTAGTGTAAGATGTAGTTTAGGTGTTGTGAAATAGTATTAGGTGTTTTAAATGGGTTTTAGGTTCTTACAATGGTGTTACACTTATTTATATTAATGTAACAATAAGTTGTATCAGTTTATATTTGTTTTACAAATTGATTTATATTTGTTAATATTAATTTACATCAGTTTATATTAATGTAATATTTGGTGTTTCATAGTGTAACTCGGTGTATTACACCTAATTGTTCAATATTTGTTTTTCTTATTCAAATAAACATGATGTAATTCGCTATGAATATTATGAGATGTCATACTACTTATTGTTATGTTGTTAGTGTATATGTTCTTAGCTTACTAATTGTATTTTAGTTTGACTATAGTGATGTAGTTTTGTTATACTGGTGTAAGATGTAGCTTATGTGTTGTAAAATGGTTTTTAAGTGTTTTAAATGGTTTTTAAGTGTTAAAAATGCTAGTTACAGTGATGTAACTACAGGCATCTTAACTAAAGCCTACAAAAATTGTTAAGACTATATAGAAATTAACTAGAAAAATAATACAAATTTAATGGTGTAATTTTTATAAGAAAAACAATATAGTGTAAAAAGTTATGAATGTATAAAAACAATTGGATGTAAAGTTAATTTTATAAAAATCTATAATTTTTAATAAAATAAGTTTTTTTGTCACTTGTCATTCTTTTAACCCATTTTTTGTCACTTGTCATTTTTTAGACATCCTCAAATCAATTTTCCCTCCAAAATGTATTATACTAATTTAAATACTCATATAAATTTCTCTCTCTTATTAAAAATAAATCTTATTAATTATTATGTTTCTCTCTCTTATTTAGTTTTAAAAAAATCAAACTATCTTTTTTAGAATAGATTTTATGAAACAAATTAGAAATCTCGTATTTTAATCAAAATCTAAATAACAAGAAAATAAATTTTTATATAATATAAAATTTTATAAAACACTAAATATTTTTAGATAAAAAATTTTAAGTCATTTTGTTTTAAAAAATTATAACAAGTGAAATATTTTAAAACAATCTTATCAAAACAACTAGATTAATTACAAATCATATTTTTTTTAAAACAAGATTTTTATAAAAAAATATTTTTTATAATAAATCTTAAAACAAATGTTTAAAAATGAATCCTTTTACATAAGAGAGTTAAAAAATTGTATAATCTTTTTATTTCTTGAACTAAAGTATATATAACTTTAATTATATTTTACATTAAAATATTATAATTAAAGTAGCTATTTATACGTAATTAACATCATATTTTATCTTCAACCATTATTTTATAATGTAGAAGCTTTTATAAATAATAATTTAATATTTTGTTTATTCAATCCGTGTATTACACGGGAACTAACCTAGTGTGTATATATATATATTATATATATATATATATATATATTGTTGGAGCATGGTCCAGTCGTACGATTGAACCATACGCATGGTTCAATCGCATGAATGGCCCAGTCGCATCTAATATGGGCTGAGGCCTATATATACCAGTTTCAATGTGTAGAGAGATGAAGGTTTTAGGAAGGAGTGTGCCCGGTGGCCTAGGTGCTGCCGGATGAGAGGGGAGATCATACTCGATCTCCCATTGCCAAGAGTCTTGATTCTTATGTTGTAACGAGCTTGTAATCATTAGGTTTTACCAATGAAACCATTTTATTATAGTTTGTGTTTATTGTTTGTCTCTTGGTTTTTAGTTTTGTTTCCTTCCGTCAAGAACACGCTCGGATGTCTACCGATCCAGTGACTTCACAATTGGTATCAGAGCCGGCGTCACACCCCAACCTTGACGGCGGAATCGTCGAGATGTGAGGGTTAAGATGTTCACAGCCACATAACGCTATATTTAAATGTAAATATTCAAATTTATAAGTTTCAAAAGGCATTATAAACATAAGTCTCAAAAGGCATTATAAACATAAGTCTCAAACATGAAATAAGTTCAAACATAACAAGACAAAATATAGTCTTTTATTTTATTCACTAGGTCCAAGTCATAGATTATTGCAAGCTTCAAAAGTTCACTTTAAACTTGAGGATGACTTGAAACATGATAAAAATAAAGGTCAACTAAAAATAGTTGGTGAGTTTTCAAGGTTTTCATACATAATATGATAAAGTTACAAGTAGCAATTCATATCATAGGTCATAAGTTAGTAAGGTTATAGAACATATATCGTTACGACCAAACCTCGACTTGATTACAAGTATATAAGATTGGCTAAGTGTATTTGGTTCCCATGATGAACAAGCACACATCATCAGGAGCCGGCAATACCTCGGCTTTAGCACCAAATAGGCTTGTCAGGCCCAAAGATCTAAGATGTCGCCAGGCTAGCAATAGTTAATGATTGCAAACAAAAATATGTATCTCATATAAACACTTACAACACACAAATAACCATGAAAAAAATATGAATTGCAAGTGCTTTACAAGTCTAAACGTTTACAAGTGCGTTATGTATAAGTAATCATGTTTCACCCCAAATAGTGTGAAAAATGTAAAAAGGGGCAAGGAAAACTCACATGGTCAAACAAGTATCAGGACAACGATTAATAAGAATAATAATAGGCGTTGTTCCAACGTGAATCGTCACAAAGTACCTAATTATGCATATGTTTACAAGATTTAGGTTAATAATAAGATTAACGATTTAACGTGAACTAGGGTAATAGAATTTGAGGATTTATAAATAAAGTTATGGAACTATTAAATAAGTATGAAATTTTTAAGGAACTAAGTCCTTTGTAATAACTTGTAAATTTAATGATAAAATATAGTTAATTTTATAATTTTCATGATTAATTCCTAATCAAAAATAACATAAGATCCAATAATAATTAAATAATTTAAATTATCATTTAGAATCTATTTTTATAAAAATCTTTAGTTCTAACATTTGTAAATAATTTTTATAATAAAATGTTTAAATGTTGTACAAAAAATAAATTTTTAGAAAATATTTAGATAATTTTAAAAAAATGATTGAAGTTTGTAAAAATCATTTTTATATGTATTGGAATTTTCAATAATTAAAGTATGGCTGAAAAAGGCCTTAAAAAATTAATGGGGGTCGCCGGGTTCGAACCCGGGACCTCAAGTATGGAATGTGGGTATGAAAACAGTAAACTAAGGCTCTCAGCCACGGTTAAAGATGGTTTCAAAATATTAAAACACAAGTTTCATAAGATACCCAATTTCCCCAAGAACCCTAGTTCGTTCTTGATACAAATCGAGCATCAATTTGTTGTTGTTGACCCAATCAACCATGGGAGTTTTGCTCCTCATGGTTAAACACTCATGTATATGTAAACAATTACCCGTTTGATGATCGATTGGAGATACCCACTTCAAAGAACAACTCGCGGCCGAACAGTGAGCGAACGATGGTCATTCGTGGATGATAATTCAATTAATTTAGTGTGAAGCTTTTTCAAACACCCACGAATCAAAGCCCTCAATCAATTACAAGATTGGAGACTCGGAGAGGGGTGTTCGACTAGCTGCAAGTCGCGGCCAGTGAAAGGAATCGAAGATGAAGTTCGCATTTGTTTCATGTGTAATTGAGGCGAGTATTCGTTTAGAGGTATCCAGATGGTTGTTTATGTTGAGTTAATTAGGGTATTGTGGCGAATTAATGTTCGAACAGATCGATTGATGAAGTCGACGGTTACTCAACGTGTTTAGGTTCATAACGGCTGTTTAAACTCAGTTAAAGACTGTAATTGAGTTCGAAACATGTCCGCGAATCGATTGGGATGATTTGGTATCAAAATCTGAGGGGTTTCGGGTGGATTTAAGGGTCTCCGGCGCCGTGCCGGTCTTGGCCGGCCGGCGGCCGAAAAAACGGGTAGGGAAGGGGGGTTGGTTTGAGTTTTCATTAATTACACAAATGGTCCTTGTGGTTTTTACTTTATTATTTTATTCCCAAAACATCTAGATTAAGTTTCTAAAATAACAATCTAACCCCCTAGATTAATTAATTAAGTTTTAACATCATCAAGTTTAATAAATTTTAAGTTATTATTATTATTATTATTACTCTTATAATTAGTTGTTATTAAGATTATTATTATTATTATTATTATTATTATTATTATTATTGTTATTATTATTATAATTATTATGATTATTATTTATTTATTAAGTAACAATTAATATTATTAACCTTTAAACTAAAGGATTAATAGTAAAAAGAATTATAAGCATAAATGCCCCATAAGTTTCACATATGGCAAATAGTCCTTACAAGAATTTAACGATGCAAGCTTTTAATTAATTCAAAAATACAAGATATTATAGCCGGTTACTGCTGGAATGATCTAACAATCATTCTAGCAACCCGAGCTCTTGTTTCTGGATCGATTTCACGTTCTTTGACGTTAAACCCACTTCGTGTTCTTCGTATTTTGCTCAAATCTGGTTATGTGTGTTGTTTCTATGTTAAAATCGAACTCGAAACCACGTTCCAATGACCCCTGCGAATCTTATGATGTCTATGTTGGTTCGGTTCATGTAAAATTCGTAAGATTAGGGTTTTGGTAGCCCTGGCGGCTGCAGATCTAAAAATATGCGTGCAGATCCGCTCATGCGACTGGCCCATGCGAATGGACCATTCGTGCGACTAGACCATGCCAATGGATCATTCGTACGACTGGGCCATGCTAATGGACCATTCGTATGACTGGACCAGTCGTATGTTCAGTCTTGCGACTGGACCAGTCGTATGTTCAATCGCACGAATGAGCCATCTGTATTGACTCATCCGTATTTGTTCTAGACAAAAAAAAGTCTGGAACTGCCTCTTGCACAGATTTGAGGATGAGCAAAGCATATTCACCCTGAGGTTCTTTTATCAAATAAATTCGATGTATACCCCATTATTCGTCGGACTTCCAGAATAGGTGAATGTAATTGGAACACGAAAGAGATAAGAGAAGATGTCAGCAGTTGGTGTTGATTTTGTGGGGTAGTCAGGAGCATCTGACTATTATGGGCCAATCAAGTTATATTTATCCACACAAAGAGGATTATGATTCTTAGGGGGAATCCTATATAGAGAAATTGAAGATGCAATCAGAAAGTGATATGTGTGTGTGAGCTGGTTTTTGATGATGAATCTGAATGCATGCTGATTTGGTTGAGATTGTCAGGTGTGGATTGAAACCCTCTACTTTTTGCCTAATACATCGTATGAAGACGCCAGGAGAGCACAATGTCTATATATTGGGATATGCTGAATTTGAGGGGGAATTTCTGTAGGTGTTAATGTTAATCAGGTTAGCCTGTGTGAAGATTGAAGCAATGGAAAACTGTTTATGTCATTATCTGGAAAAATCAGTTATATAGGGAATCTTACTGCTATGATGGTGTTCTGCAAAGTAAATGAAAGCTATTTGTAAGGCCCCGTTCCCGAGACGCTTACAGTTGGGTTCTCATCACACATAAAACGTATAATTACATTTGTAATTCATAAAATCGCAGCGGAAAACTAAAACAATCTTTCATTTCCATGTGAATGCTTTTTCAAATTAATACAACATTCATTACAAAATAACTTGTTCGCATTACAATGCAAAAACATTAATCAAAAGAATGTCATCCCAAAAGAGCTGAGTAGTCGCCCGTGCCATCCTCGACAATCATTACCTGCCAACTCGAAAACATCAAAGTTAGCGCTGCTGAGTGAGTTCTAGTTTTATTACAAAATGTATTTTACTTTTATATAAAACCATTCATTACTTTTACATGATCACACATCGTACGTACACATAGATAATATCATTATTATCTTCTTCATTCATTCATTCGTTCATTCATACTTTGTTCTTTCATACATAATCTTTTGTTCCTTTATACGTTCGTTCCTTCGAGTCTGTTGCGACAACAGGGTCGCTCACCTCATTAACAATCCCAACGACTTCGCGCTAACCGAGTCTGTTGCAACCATAAAGTTGCTCACCCCAATTGCCAGTTTTTAACGATAGCATGCTTTCCGAGTCTCTTGCAACCATAGGATTGCTCACCTCATGACAACTTCACAATAACGTGTTGTCCGAGTCTGTTGCAACAACTGAGTTGCTCACCTCCTTTCTCTGGCCATCTTAATGATGCCTATGATCCGAGTCTTTTGCAACCACACGTTGCTCACCCCATTAGCAATCTCCATGATTGCATGTGATCCGAGTCTTTTGCAACCACACGTTGCTCACCCCATTGGCAATCTCCATGATTGCCTGTGATCCGAGTCTTTTGCAACCACACGTTTCTCACCTCATTGTATGCTTGCAAGCCTTTCCTTCATTCATTCGTCATTCAATAATGCATGCATTCTTACTTTATGTTATCCTTTCATTATCTTTCACTTTACGTTACATAATACTTCATTTATTCATTAACATGACACATAAGGCCACAAGAAAGATAACATACATCATAATAAGGAACATATCATACACATTCATCATCATCATACAGGGCAACATCATGCATACATAACAAGCCCTAATCATGCAACATCATCATCATCATCATGCCCAACATGCTTTCTAAGGCCTCAAGCGTCATCTTACAAACTCTATGGGAACCTTTACGTCAAAACTTACATCTGCACTTCCCCCGAAAGTCAGAAGTCAATCTACACCTTCCTCGGGTACAACAGCCCTATTCGGGCGTATGGAAACCCTTCAGTCGCGTGGCCTCCATGCGACTGAACACTATGCGAATGGACTCATGCGGATGAACACTTATGCGAATGAACATCCAGTCGTGCGAATGGACAATGCGGATGGACCTCATGCGAATGGGATTAATGCGAATGAGCACTTATGCGACTGGACCTTCAGTCGCATGACCTCCATGCGACTGGCCTTTCAATCGTGCGAATGGACATTCAATTGTGCAAATGGACATTCAATCGTGCGAATGGACCCCAATCGCACCCTAATCGGCCGTATGGCCTCCATTCGGCTTCCAGTCGGTCGCCTAGCCCTAACTAATGCAGAATGCAGTTCATCCCGACTGCAGCCGAGGGTTTTCGGCCTCCAAACTCATCCAAACCCATTTTAAGCCCAAATCGACCATCCTAAACCTTAGGGATGCGTCTCACGACACCATTCAAGCACACACAAGCTCACAATCAAGCCACAAACGCATCATACATACACATACACATACACAAACGGGTCAACATACACATACCAAAAAAAACGATTTCAGATGTTTTCCAGCCCCAAAATCGTTTGAAAACAAGTAAAAGTGGGGTTCTAGAACTCACACAAACGAGCACAACGTTAAGGGCTTCGATTTGGCTTGCTTCACGACGATTTTGGCGACCCGAACCAACTCGAACCTACTTTTCCTCTTTTTCTCTTCTTTCTCTCTTCTTCTCTTTATGAAGCTGAAATGTGGGGTGTGTGGGGAGAGTGGACTGCCCTCTCCCTACTAATATCACCATATTTCCCAACTTTTATTCGTTGGCGAGTTTGGTTGTCACACCCCAACCTTGACGGCGGAATCGTCGAGATGTGAGGGTTAAGATTGTTCACAGCCACATAACGCTATAATTAAGTGTAAATATTAAAATTATAAGTTTCAAAAGTCATTACAAACATAAGTCACAAAACATGAACTAATCCCAAATAAAACAAAACGCAACATAACAATTATTTATTTAACTAGGTCCAAGTCCTAGTTTTATTTCCAAGCTTCAAAAGTCCACTTTAAACTTGGGGATTTCCTGAAACATGATAAAAATAAAAGAGTCAACTATAAATAGTTGGTGAGTTTCCAAGGTTTTTATACATAATATGATAAAGTTACAAGTAGCAATTCACGTCATAGGTCATAAGCAAGTAAGGTTATAGAACACATATCGTCACAACCAAACCTCGACTTGATTACAAGTATAAAAGATTGGCTAAGTGTATTTGGTTCCCGTGATGAACAAGCATACGTCATCAGGAGCCGGCAATACCTCGACTTTAGCACCAAATAGGCTTGTCAGGCCCAAAGATCTAAGACGTCGCCAGGCTAGCAATAGTTAATGATTGTAAACAAACTATGTATCTCATATAAACACTTACAATACACAAATAACCATGACATAATAATAAGATGAATTGCATGTGCTTATAAGTCTCAAACGTTTATAAGTGTACAATGTATAGATAATCATGTTTCACCCCAAAGTGGTGTGAAATAAAATAAAATGGGGCAAGGAAAACTCACTTGTCAAATAAGTATATAATGAAGATTAATAAGAATAAAAATATGCCGTTCCAAGATAAAACGTCACAAGGCACCTAAATATATAAATATTACAAGATTTTGGTAATAATAAGATTAACGAGTTAACACGAACTAGGGTACTAGTATATTGGGGATTTTTTTTTATAAAGTTAAATTATTATAAAAATACCATTTATGAAAATTTATAAATTTATTTTTAAGGAAATTGATCCTTTGTAAATAACTTGTGATTTTATTTATAAATTATATTTAAATTCTATGAATATCATGATAAATCCAAAAACATATGGTCTAATATTAATTTATTGTCTTTGAGTATTATATAATAATCTAACTTATTATAAAAATACTTATTATTACATTTGCAAATAATTTTATATTAAAATATTACAAAGGCTTACAAGAATAAATTTTTTTTTTTTTTTTTTAAAATATTCAGGTGACTTTAAAAATATTTAGGGTTTATAAAATTCATTTTTATAATTATTGTAAATTTCCTATAATTAATTTAAGGCCAAAAAGGCTTTAAAAAAATTACATGAGAGTGCCCGGGTTCGAACCCGGGACCTCATGGATGTGGGGGTATTGCTCTAACCAGTGAACCAAGGCTTCAGCCGCGGTAAGTACTGGTTTCTAAATACTATAAACCCGTTTAAGAAAAATTCCCCAAACCCTAAGAACCTAGAATCATTTGATTCCAAATCGACCCCCAATTCGATTATGAACAAGAAATTAATCTTGGGGCTTTTAATACCCAAGTAAAACCGATCAGAAACATGTGTTTGATTACCCGTTTTGAGATCGATTTGTTAGCGAGGAGGACGAAGAACAGTTACGAACTCGTGAAGCTTGTTCGGTGTTCAACCGATGGTTCCAACCAAATTCGTTGTACAAGGAGCCTCTAATGGTGCACAGGATTAAAAGCCCTCAAACAATTTTCGTTTATGAAGCTCGAATGGTTGTTTTTGTTTGAGTTGCAGGTCGCGGCTTCAAAGGGTAATCGAGGTGCAATTCGTGTGTGTTTCAGATACAACTGATAGTTGTAATCGATTAAGGGCAGATAGATAATCGTGTAAGTTGAATCAATTTGATTATTATTGCGGTTTAATACCCAAACGGTTATGGGTTTAATGTGCTACGGTTATACAATCGGTTGGTTGGTATTCGGCGTTAAATCCACAGTTATTAGGTGTATTAAGGTTCGAATCACGCACACGAGGTAATTCGGAACGAATGGGCTTCGAAACCGAGGGGTTTTTGGCATCTTGAAGCTCACCGGAACTTGGCCGGAGAATGGCCGGCGGTCGACGGGGAAGAAGGGGGGAATGGTTTGGGTTTTTAAACAATTACACAAATGGTCCCTCAAATTTAATAGTTAACATTTTATGCTAAAACTTTGTTTTAAGTTTATAAATTTACAAAAACAACCCCCAAGTTTTTAATTAAATTTTTAAACACTTTTAAGTTAACAATCTTATTATTATTATTACTATTATTATTATATTATTATTATTATTATTATTACTTAATTTAGAACTTCAACAAAGAATCATACAATAATAGCCCAACAAGATTCATAAATTGACTAAATAACCCATATAAGAATTGATAAAATTAACTTTTAATTAACGAAAAAAACGAGATGTTACATTGGTCCCTCAACTTTTGGACTTTATTTTCTTTTCTTTCTTCACCGGCTTCAAAAAAATAAATATCCAAGTGTTACACTATTGTGCCTAAATTCATTTTCAGGAATACTGTAGCAACCTGACGGATCGGCAATGTTGGCTAATATGGTATTTCGTTTGATTCTATTGGAAACCAGAGCAAAGATTGACCGAAGATTGTAAGAGGTGTTATCTACTATTCGCAAGCAACGTCCAAGGGGAATTTGTTGGAGCATATATTGTCATATATAGTGTGTCAGTCGCTTGTCGAATAGTCTAGGCTTAATGTAATACACATGATATTGTAAACACATGAAACTAGGTCATTCGCAGGAGCATATGCGAATGAGACTCTGTCGTACGATTGAGCCATACTAATGGACCAGTCGTGCGACTGAGAGATGCGATTGGGACATTCGTAAGACTGAACCATAAGTATGGTCTAGTCGTACGATTGAACCATACGCATGGTCCAGTCGTACGATTGAACCATACGCATGGTCGAGTCGTACGATTGAACCATACGCATGGTCCAGTCGTACGATTGAACCATACGCATGGTCCATTAGTACGATTGAACCATACGCATGGTCCAGTCGTACGATTGAACCATACGCATGGTCCAGTCGTACTATTGAACCATACGCATGGTCCAGTCGTACGATTGAACCATACGCATGGTCCAGTCGTACGATTGAACCATACGCATGGTCCAGTCGTACGATTGAACCATACGCATGGTCCAGTCGTACGATTGAACCATACGCATGGTCCAGTCGTACGATTGAACCATACGCATGGTCCAGTCGTACGATTGAACCATACGCATGGTCCAGTCGTACGATTGAACCATACGCATGGTCCAGTCGTACGATTGAACCATACGCATGGTCCAATCGCACGAATGGGCCCAGTCGTATCTAACATGGGCCGATGCCTATATATACCGGTTTCAATGTATGGAGAGATGAAGGGTTTAGGAAGGAGTGTGCCCGGTGGCCTAGTTGCTACCGGATGAGAGGGGAGATCATGCTCGATCTCCCCTTGCCAAGAGTCTTAATTCTTATGTTGTAACGAGCTTGTAATCATTAGGTTTTATCAATGAAACTATTTTATTATAGTTTGTGTTTATTGTTTGTCTCTTGGTTTTTGGTTTTGTTTCCTTCCGTCAAGAACACGCTCGGATGTCTACCGATCCAGCGACTTCACACACATATATATATATTTAATATTTTATTTGTTTAACTTGTGTAATACACAGATTTACTAAAGCTAGTATATATATATATGACACTTGTCACCATCATGTTCAACCTGATTTTTTTGAATTGCTTAATTGACTAAATTGCCCTTTTATATTAATAAAATCAAATTGATACATGACAAGGTCTCATCTATCTTAAAACAAATCAATGGATCAAATAGAGTTAAATGATTATCACAAAAACTAAGAGTTCTCATTATAACCTTACCCTATATATACTAGGTTAGTCCCCGTGTAATATACAGATTGAATAAATAAAATATTAAAAAATTATTAATAAAAATTTATGCATTATAAAATCATGTTTGAAGATAAAATATAATGTTAATTGCATATAAATAACTACTTCAAATATAATATTTTGATGTAAATTATAATTAAAATTATATATACTTTAGTTAAGAACTAAAACAACTATATCATTTTTTAACTCTTTTATGTAAAAAGTTTCATTTTTAAACATTCGTTTTAAGATTTTTTTATAAAAATTTTATTTTTAAAAAATCTGGTTTGCAATTGTTTCAGTTGTTTTAATAAGATTCTTTTAAAATATTTCACATGTTTATAATTTTTGTAAAAACAAAACGATTTTGAATATTTTGTTTGAAAAATGTTAATGTCTTAGAAAATTTCATATTATATAAAACTTTAGTTTCTTGTTATTTAAATTTTGTTAAAATATTTGATTTCTAATTTCCTTCATAAAATCTATTTACAAATACACTTTGATTTAAAAAAATATGAGAGAGAAACATACCAAGTAATAAATTTTATTTTAAATAAGAGAGAGTAATTTATATGAGTATTTAAATAAATTACTATAATACCATTTTGGAGGGAAAATTGATTTGTGGATGTCTAGAAAAATGATATATGACAAAAACATGAGTTAAAAAAATAACATGTGGGCAAAAAACCTTGCTTTATTAGAAGTTATATATATATATGTATGTATATGTATATATATATGTATATGTATATATGTATATAGGGGAGAGATCAAATGAAAACTAGTTTTTTTTGTGAGAACTCTAGGAACCAATCTCAACCACTAGTTCTCAGTGACAAAATTGTAATTAACAAAAACATATTTAAAAAATTTATAAATAAAAAAATAACATAAAAATAAAAAAAAATCAAAACACAAAAATGTTCCCCAACTTTTCCTATTTCATAAAAAAATTATAAAAAATAAAAAAATTCCCGTTTTTTTAACGAAATTCATTTTACACATGTGTAATATCGGATTTACACATATGTAAATCCAGTACTACACATGTGTATAACTAGATTTACACATATGTAAACAACGGATGTACGTTTTTTTTAGAAAAGTATATCAATATGGTAGGCGTTGGAAAGATAAAAAAATATTAAATTTTATGTTGAATTTTTTTTGAAAAATGATGTCGTGAAAAAAAGTTACGAACGTTTAAAAAAATGGGGAAATGACATCGGATTTGTATGTGATAAAAAATGAGTGGCTGAGATTGATTTCCAAAGTTCTCACAAAAAAAATGTGGTTCTCATTTGAACCCTCCCCTATGTGTGTGTATATATATATATATGAAGAATCAAATGAGAACTACTTTTTTTATGAGAACTTTAGGAACCAATCTCAACCACTAGTTTTCAATGGTAAAATTGTAATTAACAAAAAATATTTAAAAAATTTATAAATCAAAAAATAACATAAAAATAAAAAAAATAAAAATAAAAAAAATAAAAACACAAAAATATCCCCAACTTTCCCTCTTTCATAAAAAAATATAAAAAATTTATAAAAAATAAAAAAAAATTCCCGTTTTTTTAACGAAATTCGTTTTACACATGTATAATATCGGATTTACACATGTGTAAATCCAGTACTACACATGTGTATAACTAAATTTACACATATGTAAACAACGAATGTACGATTTTTTTAGAAAAGTATATCAATATGGTAGGCGTTGGAAAGATTAAAAATACTGAATTTTATGGTGAATTTTGTTTGAAAAAATAATGTCGTGAAAAAAAGTTACGAACGTTTAAAAAAAAAGGGGAAATGACATGTGATTTGCATATGATAAAAAATAAATGACTGAGATTGGTTTCTAAACTTCTCACAAAAAAAATGTGGTTCTTATTTGAACCCTCCCCTATATATATATATATATATATATATATATAAACAAACTCACACATTTACTAATCTACCACTAAATAACACCATATGTTTACAATGAGATTTAAACACTTAATATTTGAAGAAACACCACTATACTTTTGTAACCTTGCGCTAAACTACCTTTAGTATAATGCATGTTTTATATCAAGAATCGTCAATCATTTTTATTAAATTTGTGAGGCAAACTTTAATAACTAGGGGACCATAAATAGACGCCAAACCAGGCCCTTTAACAGGAAGTCAGGATGTTAAAATTAAAAAACAAACCAATGAGTCATCCTTTTAACATCACAATATGATCAAATATATCAACATACATATTCTTCTTTTATTATTTAATCAATTTTTAACTTCATATTATTTACAACTTTGTCACTTCAATCTTAACAGTTTAGTTAATGAGATTAACAATATGGGTCACTTTATATGTTTTCTTACCAAACTATAGATTTGTATAAGCTTTTATATAATACCTTTTCATAGTTTTTATGCAAATATCACCTTTGGTTGATCCGAACTTTCTGTATATATATGAACTTTATTATATAATACATGCATCATCTTTGGTACAAATACATATGTATTTATGTATATGTATTAAAGACTATATATCGTGATTATATTTACCTTAAATAATATACCTTATCTATAAGTATTATTATTCTAGCAAATAATAATTATATTACCTTAAATAATATACCTTATCTATAAGTATTATTATTCTAGCAAATAATAATTATCACAACTATATGGAAACCCAAGGACATACACAAGCGCACAGATAACACATGAAAAGCACTTAGATTACATGAAACTCACAAATTGAAAACTCGATCAAAAGAAAAACACAAACACAAATTGAACATTAACACAAAATGTCAAAACACATATAAACACAAACCGAACATTAACAACATATTAGGGTTATGGTACAAAATTAATTTACTCTTATTTAATTTATATTTTTAGAAAAACCTCTAATCTATTTCACAGCTTATACTTGCAAGATTTGAGTCTTTAACTTATAGTATAGACACAAGAGAGATTACCACTCCAACTATTTTTATAAAACTCTTACTAAATTTACTAATATAAAATAATACATTATTTACACTTTGATCAGTTACATATAACATTGGTCCATTGAATGAATGTCGACAATAGCCATGTTATCCTATCACATGTCACATGAATTTGATCTAATAACCAAACCTACTTATGACCTTTTTGTTGTCTAGCAGAGAAAAGCACTATTTAATTAATAATGTAATACAAATGGTATACAAGTTTCTATCAACATGATAAGACAAAAGCAAAACCAAAAAAAAGAACTATTTAATTAATAATGTATAAATAAGGATAATGATGTCCACATAAAAATAATTTAATAATTAAAATTTAATATATCATCCTGAAAAATCTAAGAAAATGGTAAATATACATGACTTGGTTTATTGCATGACGTACTTGATATTAGATGATACTTTTAGAGATTGGTTTAAAAGGTTGTATATGTATAACATATAGGTATATATAATATATGAATATAGGTATAATAAGGTATGTATATGTGAGATGTAGATGTGAATGTGTATGTGTCCATATCATGTGTGTTTGTTCTTCTTTCTTATTAATGGCATAGCACATGTGATCAATTTGTCATATCATACGTGACATGGCTCTTATATAATAACCGAGCCCACACTTATGTTTTATGGTCTAGTAGGGGATACGAAGATTGAAAATTAAAGACAAATGGTTTGATGACAAATATTAATGTTTGAAATAAAAAAGAAACATATGAGAACGTTGCTTTTAAGTTTTAACATATGGTTCAAGATGGTCTCATACTAAGCCATGCTAATCAAGTTAGTATTTAAAAAGGGTTTAAATATAGTGTGCGTTAAAAAAATATTTAAATTTATTATCTATCATTGTTTCTATAGATCGTTTTGTATTATTTTTGTTATGGTTTTAATATATTATATAAGTTTGTTATCTATTATTGTGTTTGTTGTAATTTTTTTAGAGATTATATAAACTTATTGTTATCTGTCATTGTGTTTATAATTAAAAGTATACAATGATGTTATTTCATCAATATATTTTTTAAAATCATAGTGTTTAAGAGAACATAATGATGATAACAAAACACAATGAGACTTTATGTTATTTTATTATTGTTTTTAGACAAATTAGATTTATATAATCCATACTATTGATTTGTTGATAATAATCCATACTATTGATTTGACTGGTAACAATCCCGACTTTTCTTGTTATTAGCAACAACGATTCCAGTAACATGATTATTAAAAATTTACGCTTGATTTTAACTCGATTTCTTTCGTAATAATGATTATGAACGAAATAAAAAATATACAAGCTAAATCGAGCCTAAAATAAGTATAAATCGAGTGGGGATATATGATAATTATACTACTAGAACTGTTATTGGTAATAAAAATAAAAGTTTGGATTATTGCGTGCCAAATCAATAGTATGGATTATTATCGTCCACTGAGTAATAGTTTGAATTATTAAAATTCAACTTGCATTGTTTTTAATATATTGGATTAACTAGTTTTTTAATTTATTATTGTGTTTTATATATTAGAGATATATAACAATATTATTCCACCATTATTTTTTTTAAAATAATCAATTTAGAAAAATAGAATAGTATTAAAAAAACACAATAACTAACAAAAAAAACACAATGAAGTGCAATAAAGTCATAATGACGAGATATGAGTTTAAAAATATAATTAATTGTTGTCTTTTTATGTAACTATATTGTACTTGTTTTAAAGATAAAAATATGTTCGTTTTTATGGTGTAATTCTAAAAAGACAATTATGTCATATATTAAAATTATGAACGCTTAAGAAAATATGAAAACTTACAAAAAATCAACAAAAATGGCTATTTTTTAAAATACCACTCGAACAAACTTTTTCCTATAATTTAATATCAACGATTGAATAATGAATGATGGTTGAGATTATTTCTTACATTTTTTAGTTTTAAGGTTTTTTTATTTATATATTTCGCTAATAATAGATACCCAAATATAATCGATGTTTAAGGTAAATCAGAATCACACGAGCCAACCCACAGTATATAACAAATAGAAAAGATAATGACTAATGAAGTTTAAGGTCTTCTTAGTGTTATAATGTTAGTTAATTTCTATCTAAAATAGTAAAAAAAACTAATTTGTTTTTCCTACAATTTTATACCTTAAACCCTTTAGATGGACTTATCTTTTAAAATTTCCATGTGACCCTTAGGTGGTGTTTGTTATATCAAAAAGGTCTTTCGAGCCTTTTTTGTCTGCGTCACGCTGACCATGCGTAAACGTTTAGGCTCGTAGAGTATTTTTTTAGGAGACCTTCATTAAAAAAGGTCTTCAAAATCTCTTCTTGGTGTAGACATTATCTTCTACTTTTCAAATCTTCCTACCTCTTCTTCACCTATCAAACCCTAAACACAACTCCACATCCCTTCCTCCATCAACACAACACCACCTCCGCACACCTTTTGCCGCCTGCCTCCTATCTCCCGTCGTTTGCCACCCACATCCCCTCGTCTATTACACCTCACGCCCTCACATCCAACAGATATGTCTGCCCTCACCTGGAATAGACTCGTCGCCCCTCACCTCCAGCAAACTTGTCAGCCTTCACTTCTGCCATAGACCATCAGCTCCCGTAGGCACGTCGCCCCCATCGCCTCTATTGTTGTTGGTTAGCCACTGTCATCGCCACGACAATTCAATTCGGCAGGTTATTAGTTGGTGACTTTATGCTTAGACTAACTTTTGTAAATGTATAGGTTGTAATTACTCAAACGGATTGTACTAACGAGCCATTGAATATTATTTCAGTTTGTTGAGCAGTTAATGCAAAATATGAAATAGATTATTTAAAAAATGTTATTGTGGTTTCATGAATATTATTTCAGTGTTGTATAAGTATTATTTAATTTTCAATGTTGAAAAACTATTTTAAGTTTAAGAATTGATTTATTTAAATTTTAGTTTATTTTAGCAGTCTACAGAAGTTAAAAATTAAACAATATTTTTATTACGGATTATAGATGTTTGTTCCACGTATTCTTCTACAGATGTGGTCTGCAAACGTGGTCTACAAACTGTAAACAATTTACCTTTAAAAAACAAACCGCACCTCAGTTTCTATTAAAGTTAGTCTTATCCTTTATATGTATACTAATACAAAACTATTTGCAATCAACGAAAGATTATGTGAATATAATAGACTTACTAGGCGTCTTGAAGTATTTTGTTAGTGTTTTACGAAAATGAGGCATTCAACAATTATTTCACTAATTCCTACTCTAAAATGATCTATTGTAGAAAAGCATATATTCTATAGAAATATCTATGTATATAAGTATAGCAACTTCCATTAAAATAACCATGAAACATCCATATTACATGATAGACTTTTACGTATTATGAATGATTTCTTCTAATTTGTCAAGAAATCATGATTTCACATTATGATTAAGAATGTGCTAGAATCTCCAAACTTTGTGATCTATATTTTTATAAGAAACATGACTTTTTACCAAATCTTTTGCATCACACGTTTAACTTTTTTCACATCTTGCCTCCTGAATGTCCCTTTTTTATTTATATTTAGTATCTTCTGTTGTCAAGTTTTGTTTGTCTTAGCTTTCACCAATTCGATCTTGAATGATTTATAAGTGGTTAAAAGTTTTCAATATCAACCTTCATGATAATACTTAACTTATTCTATTAAAACACAAGAAACTAACACATGTTCGGATTTCTTTGGCTGAATTTATGGCATGTATTTTTTTAGATTTCTTGTTCTCAAAGTTTTTTACACTAATCTATATGTTATATATAGATCATAGCCAATGTAAATTTCTTGAGCATTTAAATAATAAGAAAAACGCATGTGATGCTCACTAATCTTTTAACCTCAACAAAGTTGATGTAGACACATTGCTTGTTGGAAATGGTGGAGGCATCATAAAAAACAGACTTGTTTTTTTCCGATGAGATCCACAAATGTAAAAAACAAACACATCATGGACCGAGACATTTACAAAAACTATTTTATGCTTTCGATTTGGTCATTTGAGGTGTGTAGACCCTAGTTGACCGAAAAAGTACACCTCACTTGTCTAATTACTCACATGTGTTTAAAACTTCATTATGCAACCATAGATGATGGAGAAACATGATAATGAAATTACTTTTGACGATGGTGGTGGTTAGAATGGTTGATGTTTGGCGTAATCTAGCCTAAAAGTCGTGATTTTACAACGGGTGAGAGAATTGTGATTTAATGATCCTCATCTTCCTGTCAACTATCGCTTTATACCGTCTCCCACTGACAATCACTTTTTCCTCTCGATCACTTCCTTTTATCGCAACATTCGATTAAACCGACACTGTCATCTTCTTTGGTCTCATCCTTGAGAACCGATTTATCACCGACACCCCATCTTCATCCCCTTGAATAAATCCTTGATTGTTCAACTCATCCTCATTTTAATGTACTATTATAAAGTGCAAGTAGACAATACTGATGAGGGAGACAATAGTCAAGTTAGAGACCTAGGGAAAGGGGGTTAATTGTATTTCTTCCTTTATTGATTAACTTTGAGTAAATTACACACATTTTTCATATATTAAGTTTGGTTAAATTACATAAAAAGTCTCATACTCTCATCGGCATTCTTTAATAACAAACGTAAAACAATCATTTTGACTCATCTCAACCGATATTCTAGTAGATGTGTAAATAAGCTGAGCCGAGCCCGAGCTCGTCTTGTTTGGTTTAAGATAGCTTGAGTTCGGCTTGTTTCGAGTTTTATGTTTAAAGCTCTAGCACAACTCATCAAAAACTTTTCAAGCTCAAGTTCGGCTCGTTTATTATTTATTATTATTATTTAAAATTTTTATATTTAATGTGTGTATATATATATTATAACATTATACGTATTATATGATTGTATTATCGTAAATTTATTTATAACAAAAACTGTTTATATAGAAATACTTAATAAAATAAATAATATATAAGTAAAAACTCATTTAGGTTTGCGAGTCGGCTCAAACGTGATGTGTGAAGCTAGGGCTCGAGCTCAATAATTATATGAATTTTTTTTCTGGGTTCGGGCTCAATAAGGCTCGTTTCGCTTCTATCTTTTTATTGATTCGATATCAAGTAGCTCGCGAGGAACTCAACTCGTTGGCACATATTTTGACTTTCTTGAGCATTAGTCTCCTACCTTACAAATTAATAATTACCAACACCAAAGTTATATTAAAACCCCACCAAAATTGACACTCTCTATACGTCTCGTATAGCCCTATACAAGGCGTATAGGGTCGAAAACACTGAAACACAAGAAAATTTAGGGGCTATACGTCCTATATAGCCATGTACCCCCTATACGACACGTATAAATCTATACGACTTGTATAGCAAAACTCAACATTCATTACGAGGAAAGTTCCAAGAGGTCGTCAAAGGAGTTATGCGCCCTATATAGGTTATATGACCCCCCTAGACGATAAGTCGACGAGTATAAAACTATACGACCCGTATAAAATTCTGGGACATTGATTTATAATTGGGTGGTTCTAGATATCGAGACCATTCAAATATGTTATATCAAAACTAATACTTTAAAGTAACATTTTTTAGTGAAATAATTAGATCCTATAAAGGTCTATTTCTTTTGTCGGAGTTGCTAGAACAGGCTGCTAACGTTTCTATCATCGTTGTGACGACATATCCATATCAAAATCCATCTTGTGTGTTATATGATGAAAGTGAGGAATCTTTGTGCCGTGGGTTGTAAATTTTCATAGTTAGTTTGGAATGTTGTGTTATTTTGGTTCAAGATTCGATATTTCTACTTGTTTAATATAAATAATCTATTTAATTTTCATATATATCTTTAAGGGTCTCCAAGAGGGAAAAACATAACATACACGATCATACAGATGACTATTTGATACCTATAAAGAAGTATGAATGAATTAATATTTGAACAAAAATTCACAACAGTCGAAAGAAATAAAAATTCTAGGTTATCTCCGGATAAAATATCAAACAAAAAATCAAATATTATCATGGATGAATGGCGTATTTCTAATGTATCTACTTCACTTTATCAACTCTATGAAGAATTGAAGTGTTTGTAGGCCAAAAGAAACTTTTAGAGTAACATTTCAAATATTTTATTCAACAGGTGTACACACGACTGTGATTTCCCCTTATCTAATTACCCTTTAATTATTTTGTGTATAGCCATCTGTCAACAATAACAACTGTTCATCACAACATCTCATCGTCTCCCACATCGATCTTGAACCTTATATATAAATAAAGTTCAATGCTTGCAAAATTTACGTGCTTTCTAGTACCTTTACACTCTTTTCACCCAATTCAACACACCCGTGATCAATCTTGAACTCTCTCGAACAAATCCAACGTGGGTCGCCGGAATTCACATCGGAACTTCAGTTTTCCGATCAAGATTCCGTCGATTTTGCTCCACATTAGCTCAATTTCATCGATTTTAGCCGTTATATCCGGTCATTTCACCTGTGTAAGATGTTTCTTAAGCGTATTATGAGTTTTGAGTTGTGGGTTGTGACCCTTTTTGTTTCAGCTAATGTGGGGATGAAATTTGTTGTTTAACTTGTGTTTTGGTGTTGTTATTTGGTTTAGTGATCTGGGGTTGCGTTTGTGGAGTTGATTTTAGGAGTAAATCGCTGGTGAATGATGGGGTTTGATGTTGGGATGTTGTGGGGAAGATGAGTAGTGGTTTGGGTACATCTGAGTACTCTTCAGTGGTGTCGATGAACTTGTTTGTTGCTCTTCTTTGTGCTTGTATTGTAATTGGGCATCTGTTGGAGGAGAATCGATGGATGAATGAATCCATCACTGCACTTGTGATTGTAAGTATGTTTGTGCTTAATGATTCATTCTGTTTGTTGTATTGTATGTACATCAGGTATTAGATTGTTTTGAATCTGCTGTTTCAGTGGGTTGTGTTTGAATTTGATCTGTTGATGAACATGAAAGGTTTTGAGATTTACTGTTTGTTGTTTTTGTGCAATTGGATGACAGGGTATATGTACTGGAGTTGTGATTTTGTTAGTTAGCGGAGGAACGAGTTCGCATCTTTTGTTTTCAGTGAAGATCTGTTCTTCATTTATCTTCTTCCACCGATTATCTTCAACGCAGGGTATGATTTGTTTTACTTTGAATTGGTCAAGCTGTTTTAGTTAGCATACAGTTAACTTTTACTTAATTTCAGGTTTCTCTAATGAACACCTTTCTTTACACAATTTGTTGTTACCTTATCGATTGGTTTTTTAGCATATAACTGCTATGAGACGCCTTCAATGTATAACCGATTTTAAGTGAAGACCGTTAGAAGTCTAGAATTTCATAAACACTTGTACCTAGAGACTGATGGTTATGTGAATGCATAAGTATCTGATGTATCACGGTTAGAGAAACATATGTATTATGTGGTTATCGTGGTTTTCTACTTAAAATTGGTTTTGTATTGAATGGCCCACGAATTGCTATTGCGAAGACAACTAAAGTGTAGTTGTTATGATTTCAAGCAAGCTTTTGATAATAGTTCTGGTGGTTCTCTGCAGATATTTAGAAGAATGAAACGCGACGTGAATATAGTTTTATAATGTTTTTGTAATACCTAATGTGACAAAATACCCTCCTATGCATGACATAACCGTATAAAATATAAATATAGTATTATGTTGATAGATTTCATGTGACATCCAATAGAAGAATGTATTAAGAAAGTTAATGCACTATGCAACTTGTTCACTTTTCGTTATTGATACTTTTCTCTCCCAACCACTATACATGTGCATATCTATTTACAATTAATATCTCCATTGTTTTAAGTCTTGAGATAAAGTAAAAGATATTATAACAAATTGGTATTAATGTAGTCTAGAAAAATTCAAATCACAAGCTTAGTAGTATAGTTATTTCAACTTTTTCATGGATATTACCTTAAGTTATCTTTCTTGTCTTTTGCCATAAAACATACAGGTTCCAGTTAAGAAGAAACAGTTTTTTCGCAATTTCATTACCATTATGCTATTTGGGGCTGTTGGGACTGTGATATCTTTCACCATCATATCATTTGGTAAGCACCGAAATACTCTCTTACACTTACTTCTGGCATTCTTGGTTAAAGGCTTCATATTTGTTCATATTAATTAATTATTCTGCTGTATATTGAAATATCCAGTTACAAGTTTACAAATCTGCTTTGCTTTTGTCTTTATTATATTATAATTAATTTTACCATTTTATACGAATCATAGTCACCATGTCTTTATGTTATTTATGTAGCATAATAGATCATTGTATAATAATAATAATGACAAAATGGACCATGTATTTAACATGGCCAAATGACACCAATGAGACCTTGTACACAATTATTCTGGTAAATTTTGTTTTATATATCAGTCACCGTACAATGAAAATGAAGCAGGAATCCTTTTTCAATATATATATATCTATATATATATATATAATATATATATATATATATAATATATATATATATATATATATATATATAATATTCATTCTCTGTTGCAAGTGATGGTAAAGTTTGTTAGTTTATGCTCATATTGAAAACATTATTCTGAAGAAGTTGTACTCAATTTTGGACAGGTGCTACTAAGATATTTCAGAAGATGAATATTCCTAATCTTGAGATTGGAGATTATCTTGGTATAATTTGTTCTTTAATTTCCTTAAAACAAATTTCCTTACAGTTATTTTGATATCTTCTTGTTTGCTAAACTTTCAAACTTCTTCCCAGCAATCGGTGCAATCTTCTCTGCAACCGATTCGGTTTGTACTTTGCAGGTACAAAAAGCATCACTAACTTTGTTATAATCAGAATCATAACCTCTCAGATGCTAATTTATCTAATCTCACAATTCAGGTGCTCAATCAAGATCAGACCCCTTTATTGTACAGTCTGGTGTTCGGGGAAGGAGTTGTGAATGATGCCACATCAATTGTCATGTTCAATGCAGTTCAAAACTTTGATTTATCTCAGATCACACCGCTGTTGCTTTACAGTTGATTGGAATTTCTTTTATTTGTTTATCACAAGCACACTTCTGGGAGCAGGAGTGAGTCCCCCTGCCCCCCCCCCCCCCCCCCTCCCCCCCAAAAAAAAGAAAAAAGAAAAAAACAATCATTTTCATGCTAAGAAGCCTAAGATATAACCATGTAATGTTTTATTTTGACTCCTGCAGGCTGGCTTACTTAGTGCATTTATTATAAAGAAGCTATACTTTGGAAGGTACAATTCTACAAGATTATTTATATGTTGATGAAAAGATGCAATAATATGCTTTAGATTTAACAATAATATACACTAATATGAAGATACATGTTAGGATATATTAGGGTTAGTCTTCATTAGGGATAGGTCCATTAGCTTATCCCATTAGGATTAGGGTTTTGTATTCCGTCCTCGTAGATTGTATCCTACTAGAAAAACCAATTTCTCTAATTTAATTTCTTCTACCTTTACAATATGCATTTATTCACATTATTATTGACACTGTCACTTCTTTCTTCTACTGCTACTAGGCATTCAACAGATCGAGAAGTTGCTATTATGATACTCATGGCATATCTTTCTTATGTGCTAGCTGAGGTATATCTTCTTATTTGCTTATCTTCCAGCTTCATGTTTCTATGATATGAGCAGAGGTGGTATTAGTCACTTACATATGAATGGGTTAATTTGGGTTATTATTTATCCCCAACGGGTCAAATAAAAAAAAGCCAAAGAAAAAGATCATTTAGTTTGAAAATCATTGAAATGTTTTTTAATGCCTAGAACTCCCTTTACATAAAAATGGACTACATTTTTTGGGCCAGCCCGATCTGACCCTTTTCACTGGATGCTTAGCTAATGGTCTTCAATCACTGTTGCAGTTATTAGATTTGAGTAGCATTCTCACAGTGTTCTTCTGTGGAATTGTGATGTCCCACTACACTTGGCATAATGTCACAGAGAAATCTAGAGTAACTACAAAGTATGTTTTTTCATAAAGTTGATACTGTTATTATGTTACCAAACTTAATAAGTTGAATTTATATGTACTTGCCTATATATGCAGGCACGCCTTTGCAACATTGTCATTTATTGCAGAGTTATTTATCTTTCTTTATGTCGGTATGGATGCTTTAGATATTGAAAAGTGGAGCTTTGTAAAAGACAGGTATGATTTACAGAAAAGCGATTATCTATTCAGTAATCTTCTCATTAAGCATAATATTTGACTTCTCAATCCCTTAATATAAAGTAGTTTCACTATGGAAATAATATTGGCACCTATTTAATCATGTAAATGACACCATTTACTGTTTTGATTATAAAATGACATTGTTGCTATGTTGCTATTTTACTAATTAAGCCACTGCAAATTTAACATGTTCATGGTTGTTGGCTTGTCAGACCGGGGACATCAGTTGAAGTGAGTGCGATTTTGTTGGGATTCATTTTGGTTGGAAGAGCAGCCTTTGTCTTCCCTTTATCATTTTTATCCAATTTAACCAAAAAGGCCCAACAAGAGAAGATCGACTTTAGGCAGCAAGTATGTTCTTACTCTATCCTAGATGTGGCAGACTAGCAGTTTCGACCCATTTAGTCGTATATGCGTTGATTTGGGTTATGTTTTATCTCTAACGGGCCAGTTAAAAGTTTAGCTATAACCAAACCGGTTAAATGGGCAGATTGGGTCCAACGTCTATTTCAATGCATACAAGCCTCTACAGTTATTTTGTACTAATATTAAAACTCCTTAAATATTTTAATTCTTTTGGAAAATGGGCAAAAGGTGTTTATGGGTAACCCAACCCATACTGAATTTCACCCTTTTTTGATGTGTTACCAAACCCATCCGTTTTGCCATTGCCACACCTACTCTGTTCTGGTTACATGTCTCTCATACTGACATATCACATAAATCCTTAGAATTCTCATTATATTTTGTGTTTGTTTTGTTGTTTCTTTTAAGGTTTTAATATGGTGGGCCGGTCTTATGAGAGGTGCTGTGTCTATGGCTCTTGCTTATAACCAGGTTGGTAACTTCTTCATGTTTGTTGCAACTATTGCACTATATGATTTAGTTTAATATATTCAGTTACAAGTTGTGTTCCATCATGCAGTTTACCTCGAAAGGCCATACAACGTTGCCAGGGAATGCCGTAATGATTACAAGCACTATTACTGTTGTCCTCTTCAGTACAATGGTAAGATGTCTTAAGATTGACACGCTTTTTTTTAATTTCCATAAATGCTTTTCACTATCTTATTGAATCCAGCTTCATTTTTTTTTTTAAATTTAAACAATTTCTTCCTCTTTTTTTAAAAACAACTTAAAAACATGTTTGGATTGTTTTCTATATCTTTAATGGTCAAAATGGTAAAGTTTCAAACTTGGCTAAAAAGGAACCGGTCGGGTCAAACAGGTCAAAAGTCACCTAAAGATCAAGTGCTCTCAAATGAATTAAAACTCCTTCAAAATAGATTGTTTTAGCAGCATGTTTTTTTTAATTCTGTTCACATACATTAGTTATTTATAAGATTTTTAAATTTTAACATAAAAGTATGGACGGGTTGGTTCACCCGATCTCACTTGTTTGGGTTGTTTCCTCGGATTATGCGTTCTCCAAACCCTCCAACCTGTCCAGTTTGTCTTCTTACATGACAAGTCTTGATTGGGTAATGGGTAGGAACATGTTCTGATCAAAACAGGATATTTTTAGCATGTGGCGCATTGGGTTGACTCGTAAACACTTTCTAGTTTCTAGTCTAGCTTTTAGTTTTCTTAAATACCAAGTATTATCAACAACACTATTATTGTAGTAATCTAAACTATCGAATAAAATGATTAAGGACGATCAAGGAGTTTGTATGTGTTTAAAGATATTCATTAGGTAACCTTTAAGTTTTAACTTGTTTAACTCTTTTTACTCTTGTGGTGTATGCAGGTGTTCGGTCTAATCACGCAGCCACTCGTGAGACTCTTGCTACCTCCACGTAAAACCATGAACCGCATGATTTCTTCTGAACCAACAACCCCTAAATCATTCACCATACCTCTTCTAGGAAACGGTCAAGGTTCAGAAGCAGATTTGAGTCGAAATGTCCTTCGTCCCTCCAGTCTACGAATGCTTCTTTCAACGCCATCTCACACAGTCCATTATTACTGGAGAAAGTTTGATAACGCCTTTATGCGTCCTGTTTTTGGTGGTCGTGGGTTCGTACCCTTCAACCCTGGTTCACCAACTGACCAAAGTGTTCATCAAAGTCAGCATCATCTAGTGGATGAAGAACATAACTAGAATCAAGATTGTTAATAGATTGATGACAATAGGTTTGTTGTTTTGTGTTCAGTTTTGGGTTTTAAGGTGACTTGTGGGAGTGTAGATTATTCTGATATCATGTATTCATGTACCAAGTTTCTTTTGTTATACCTCATGTTTATGTATTTGATTGTATTTGTATGTAAATGAAAGTCACCTATAGTTAATGCTTTTTGCATGATAATGCATATTGTACCAAGTGTTTATTGTAGGTGTTTGTTATCTGGTTTTGATGTTTTATATTAAACTGTAAGTTGGATAGATAGTAATGGTTATTTACCACTGTAATAAAAAATCAATAAGTAAAGACTGTTGCTACAGTTTGTTTTACTTTGGTTATAAGGTTTGGACTTATTTGACCTTCGGAACAGATAAGTTTTTGACATAGGTTAAGCTTACATGAAACTTATATGATTATGTAACACTATAATACTACTGGAAACTTATTAACTTTTAGATAAAAGGGAATGACACAAAAAAGTTTATAGAACTATATAAACTTTATGTTGAGGTGACCAATGTTACACAAAACTTTATGACTATTTCCCTCTCTGCTTTATGTTGGTATATTATTAGAAAAAGACTTGAAACGTAGTGGTGTGTTAGGTTGGTAGCCTGGTAGGTTGATAGTTGAATTGTTCAACATTCGACCAGAAAACGGTCTGTATTTTTAGACATGTCAAAAACATCAACCTAATATGTACACATTTAAATTCGTGTAACCTGTTACCCATGCATGACATGTTAAACACATTTATCTATATGTGTCAAACGCTTTCATGGGTTGGCAGGTGATCAACCTGTAAACGTGTTGATCGGGTTGGTGGGATCTAAAAAGTGGGTTAAACACGGTTATAAATGAGTTAGTGAGTCGACTTGTTTAACTAACGAGTTAAAAGGGTTAATTAGACTCAATCATTATAATAAAATATGTCAACCTGAACATATGTTTTTTAAAACTGGGTTAGATATAATAACCTAAAACCATACATTTTAATGTCATATTAGAATTCATCACCACTAAGTTATAACATCCCGTTTTCACAAAAAAAAAAAAATACTTCTTTCATTTTATAGGCAATCGCCCATGTCGTCGTTATTATGGTGGTGGAACCCCAATAAACCGCCATTATACCCCACCTAATCCCACTGATATTCATTTTTCTTGAGTCAATAACGTTGTGGTGGAAAATTGTACCGTGTGAATAACCGTTGTCTTCATCTTCTAATTGATTATTGATGTGAAAGAAAATCAGATGATAAAAATAAGATAAAATAAAACATGAGTGATAAAATCAAATAAGAAAATTATTCATTTCATTGTATAATTAACTTAAAGTTAGGAAAATAGTGAGGTCAAACCACAAACACAATACTATTTCCTATCTTTGATGTGTAAGAATGTAATTTTTATTAGATGGTAGTTTAAAAAATAAATAAATAAATACTTTTCTGCTAATAAATATTAATTTTGCCATCTTTGATAATACCAGGTCAACGATTTATTTGCATAAAAGTAAATGAAAACGAAAAACTAATAACAATATAAACTAATATTTGCCTTCAAAACATATGCAAACACCCTCTATCAATACTCTTTCTTTTCAAAATAAAACACGGTGTATTACATAAGAAATATATATAGATAATAACTCTATTCCAAACATGCTATTCTGTTGATCAAGTTACAACAAACAAACTAAATGGATCAAAACATGTTAATTGTTCTATAAGTTAACAATTAAACCAGTTAAACTATTATTGACATTCTGGTCAATGGTATAGAGGTGATAATTAGAGCTTAGGATCTTTCAAGTCTTAGATTTCAAATCAGATTCAAGAGTGTTTTTCTACGATGATAAGTTTTCTCTTTGATAGTGTTATTCAACAAGTCAAGCCTGAATCGTCAAAATCTATATGGACGGTTGAAATCCCGTCTTTGGAAGGCTAATTCTGACTCCAGCAAGCCTGAAAAGTCAAAATCGAGTAATGAGGGGTTTCTAATGCCCGTTGAAATAAATATGTTAATTAAATTAACCTAAAAACGACTCATATATTAACATGTTATTGGGTTTTTTTTTTAATTTCTTAGGGGTTGTTTAGCAGTCTCTTAATCAGCCTCTTAATGGTTCAGATGTCTGAATGATTCAACATTTAATGGTTCATACTGTTTGTTTCGTGAACAGATGCTTGAATGCTTAAAACATTTACCTTTTAATGGTTAAACATTATACTGGTGCTGAATGGTTAAAAGGTTTAATGCTGAATGGTTAAGACATATTATCTGAATTGGTTAAACATTTGTATCTTAATAGTTAAACGATAGACTATCTCTTAATGGTTCAGACTTCTTAATGGTTCAACACTTAATGGTTCAGACCTTTTATTTGTTCAGCACTTAGGTGGTGTTTGTTTTTTACCAAAACCTCTCCCCACCTCTTCATCTGCGCGTACGCAGACGCGGGAAGAGGTTTGAGTGCGCAGAGTGTTTGTTTTTTGAAAGACGTTTCATTAAAAAATGTCTTCATGAGGTCTCCATGAAGAATATGTGGGACCTATGACTTCAGAGATCTTCTAACCTCTTCGCACCTCCCTCCACCGATTGGACCACCGCCGCCCCACCTCCCCCACCGGCCGGACCACCGCCGCCCCAGCTCCCCCACCGGCCGGACCACCGCCGCCCTCGCCTCCGCCTCCCCCCTCCCCCTACCGGCCGGACCACCGCCGCCCTCGCCTCCGCCTCCCCCCTCCCCCTACCTGTGCCCGCCGACCCCCCTCCCCCACCGGCGGACCACCGCCGCCCCACCACCCCCACCGGCCGGACCACCGCCGCCCTCGCCTCCGCCTCCCCCCCCCTCCCCCTACCTGTGCCCGCCGACCCCCCTCCCCCACTGGCGGACCACCGCCGCCCCACCACCCCCACCGGCTGGACCACCGCCGCCCTCGCCTCTGCCTCCCCCCTCCCCCTACCTGTGCCCGCCAACCCCCCTCCCCCACTGGCGGACCACCGCCGCCCCACCACCCCCACCGGCTGGACCACCGCCGCCTCGCCTCTGCCTCCCCCCTCCCCCTACCTGTGCCCGCCAACCCCCCTCCCCCACTGGCGGACCACCGCCGCCCCACCACCCCCACCGGCTGGACCACCGCCGCCTCGCCTCTGCCTCCCCCCTCCCCCTACCTGTGCCGCCGACCCCCCTCCCCCATGGCGGACCACCGCCGCCCCACCACCCCCACCGGCTGGACCACCGCCGCCCTCGCCTCTGCCTCCCCCCTCCCCCTACCTGTGCCCACCGACCCCCCTCTCCACATCTCGCCCGTCGGTTGCTTGTACGTATGGATGTGTATGTATGTTAAGTGTTAAAAAAATATGTTTAATTTATAGGTTTAAAAAATATGTTTAATTTAATTATATAATATTTTTACCATTCTGTAGATGTTAAAAAACAAACAGTCTTTTTTTGTAGACTGCAGACGTTTGGTCCACCTAGACATGAGCAAAAAAACCGGTTCGACCAAAAAAACCGGAACCGGTTTCAAAGACAAACCGGTTTGGCCCAAACTGACCTGGACTGTCGGTTTGTATGTCGGTTTGGTAACCCCACCCTCAAAACCGGTTTATAAACCGGTTTCAATCGTTAAAAACCGGCTAAACCCGTTTCTAAAACCGGTTTATTATAAAAAACCGGTTTCAAACCGGTCCGAATTGATTTGACAGGTTCGAGTATCCGTTGCGTCAAACCGATTTGTAACCCAAACCGGTTTGAACAAAAACCGGTTTGACCCCACGACCAAAAAACCGGTTCGGTTTTGAACCGAACCTGTTTGTACACCTTTAGGTTCACCTCTTCTACTGCAGATATCTGCAGATATGATCCGCAGATTGCAGACGTTTTCCTAAAAAAAAACAAAAAACAACTTAATCGACAAATAGCCCTTTGGTTTTTATCATTTTGTAGTTGCTTCCGTTGGTTCCCATCCGTTGTTGCCCAATGAACGATTGAGTACGTGTTGTTATAGAATTTTCCCCCAATTCCTCAAATCACCTCACCCCACATACACATCCCAGGTGATATACACACATACATACACAAAAGATTCAGCTTTTCATTGGAATACATAAAAGGGTTTTCACAGAATTTACACTCTTGTTATTATCTTCCAATAAAGCTTCGATCTTTATTCCGTCTAGGGTTTTATCAACACCCCATCTGAATTCTCACGTTTTGCATTGAGATCCAATTCGATTTCGATTTGTTCGCATTAGGGTTGAATCTTTCAAATGCATGAGGTGGTTGTTCGAGCTTTTGGTGGTGGAATTAGCTTCTAAAGACGCCCAATTTGAGTTCTGTTGAAGCTTTGTGTTGATCTTTTTGGGTTAGGCATTGTTTTGTGGTGTAATTTAGACGTGGGGTTGTAAGAAAGTTGTTCGATCTAAGTGGGAATTGGGGATTTAGGTTAATTTGATCGGAAGTGGGATGGATTATGGTCGGGAGAGTGGTGGTGCCGGAAAAAGTCTGACTCCGGCGAGGTTCGTGTGGCCGTATGGGGGAAGAAGTGTGTATTTGAGTGGTTCTTTTACAGGGTAAGGTTTTGATTGTTATGTTTGTTTTCTAAGGTTGCATGTTAAGTGTTTGTGATATTGCCTGAATGAATGTTGAATAGTGTAATTGATGGTGCGTGTGTGTGTTTTGTGAAGGTGGTCTGAGCATTGGCCGATGACTCCGGTTGAGGGATGCCCTACTGTGTTTCAGACGATATGCAGCTTGCCACCTGGGTATCATCAGGTTAGAATTTGACTTTACGTTGTTTTGTTTGTTGATATGCTTGGTGACAAGGAGGTAGAAGCCTTTCAAGTTAGAATTGATGTTTTTTTTAATTGACCTATGGATATTTAAGTCTTGGTGAACCTACAATTGCAATTTGAAACAAAAAATCTTATAGGATGATGATCCCTGATAGGATAAAGTGTAGCCCTTTGGAGGATAAAGTGTTGCCCTTTTGATTTAACCGATTATCTTCAAGCATCTGTACATATGGTTAATGAGCTAATTCAGTAATTCCATGTATTAGGATACTAGAAATCTGATTGTGTGTTTAATATAGTATTTTAAGTAATATGGGTCTATCTATGTTTGTAGTTTGCTTGAAATAAGTCTGTTTTATTACGGTAAACATTGATACTGGGTATGGAAGTAGACTGAGCCATACTAAAGCAGCAGAAGCTGGTTGAGGTCGTATTGGACATGGACTGATTACTTAACCATTCACCATATACGGCTCCTTTACAACTCGATGGCTCCTTAGAAGACTAATAAAACCTGTGACACCCACTTAATAAGTTATCTCGAATATACTGTTGTTCATAGAAGAGCTTGAAGGGTTAAATGTCTGCAAATTGTGGATAGAAAAAGGTTGATGAAACAAATGGAACCTCAATTTAAGTCTTTAATCTTATTATAGTGAACTTGATACGCATTATTGCTCCCTTGATGATTATGGGTTTAGCAGGTAATTACCTGGTTGGTTGATGAAACAAATGGGACCTCAATTCAATTATCAATCTTGTTATGGTGAATTAGATAGATATTATTGCTCCTATGGTGATTCTGGGTGCAGCGGGTAGTTACCTGGTTATAGACAGATTGAAGATGAGAGATTTTACATTAACAAGGGTTTTTAAGGGATATAAAATATGTAATAGCTAACAAGGAATTTAACGATATAGGTCCTTTGTTCCTTCGATGTTGGTGTCTTTCCCTCTCCTATTATAATTTGTTTACAATATTATCCTTTTAGGCGAGGTGTATTCTTAAACCTGCCTTCTGAATACCATCCCATAAACATCAATCGTTTTTCGCTTAGATACGGAGAAATGACATACTTGGTTTTAAAAAGCACGAGGCGCTTTGAAGTGCTCAGGTCTCAAAAGCCGAGGCGCCACACCTTAGGCATGAGGCGAGAGCTTCATGTGTTCGAGGAGCCATGTATCATATAATATTTGTACTTAATTCCAGATTATATATATCATGCTTTTAATTTGAATCCAAAACTAGGATAATACAAATAATTACACATATTTTAATAACTCTATTACCACATTATGGAAGTTTGGCTCAATCTGACAGCCTGAAAAAACAAAAAAAAAAGACTATTTAAAAATTAAAATTAAAGCAAAATGCCACCTCAACACAAAAAGCACCGTTGAAGCACCAAACCAATTAGCTCTATAGCCTCACCCCTTAAGCGCCCATCGTTCCTGAGGCGCACTTTTATTAAACCAAATTGACAATTGCACATTACTTCATGAAGCTTTTTGTTATTGTACTACAACTAACTTTGTGATCTTCCTCGTTATCTAATTCTTTTCCAAGGTTTGGAAACCTTGAATAATTATAGAGGAATAGGATTGGAGTGAAATTCTTGAGACTGATAATTGAGCTGTAAATGTAATTTTGCAATTTATAAAATATCTTGCGCAAATCACGTGCATATTTTTCATCGGACATATCAACAACTAACAGAGTACTAGAAAGAAGTTTGGACTTTGAAAATTAATAACTATATCTTTTCTATTTGATATTCACATATTGTTTTCATTATGCAGTATAAATTTCTTGTTGATGGTGAGTGGCGACACGATGAGCACCAACCTTTTGTAACTGGTAATTATGGTATCGTGAATACTGTACTCTTAAACAAGGAGCCAGACTATAATCCTGCAGTCTTGAGTCCACGAATGACTTCTGGTTCAAGCATGGATGTTGATAATGAGACGTTTCAGCGAGTGGTAGGACAATTATCAAATTGTTTTTTCTAAGAAGTTGCCGTAATTTAGTTTTTACCTTTTTTTATTAAGTGTGAATTCTTTTTACATACGGTTGTCGGTTGGTAATTTTATCGTAGGTGAGGGTTTCAGATAGTACATTACATGAGCCATTGCCAAAAATATCAGAAACTGACCTGGAGGTATCCCGTCACCGAATTTCTATATTTCTCTCTACACATATGGCATATGAGCTGCTTCCTGAGTCCGGCAAGGTTTGATATGATTATTGGTCTTTTAATAAAGTAATTAACTTGAATTTATGGATTCTTTTCACATGTTTTTTCTTAACTGTCCTATTGTCAGGTCATAGCCTTAGATGTTGATTACCTGTAAAGCAAGCATTTCATATCCTTTATGAGCAGGTATTTCCATGATATTTTTTTAAAATAGATTATGGCTTGTGTTTCTAATATAATTTATCTCTTTATGTGTAACACATCCTGTCTCAACAATAATTTTAAATAACCTCTAATGATTTCTAGGATGGTTTTGCTGGTAGAATTTTATCTTCTTCCATTGGATCATGTTAAGAATTTCTGTTTGGCTTTTTTGAGCTCTTATATATATAAAGTTGGGCACAATTTCTAGTTTTATGACATGACCAAACACTGTCTGTGTTATAAATGTGATCGAGGTAGGCTAGTTTGTTAATTTAGCATATAATCAATCATTATAGCATTAAAAAGATGACACGGCAAGCCTGTGCTTGTTTTGTAATCATACATTTCTTGAAATGGCGTGGCAAGCCACCTCCTTGCAAAATTGCCACATAAGCAAGAAATTGATCATTAAGTGATCTAATTACCAGATTAGTGCATTTCAGATGAGTATAATTACCAGGTCACATCAAGATTGAGTATAATTACCAAACAAACCACAACCTAAGTATGTTGCTGTACAATGATATTAGCCTTAATAATTATCTTATGTTAATGTTCTGGTGCTTTCCTCTTTGATATTACTCTCTTTTTATGTACGATATCTCAATTTGAACATTTACAGGGAATTTCTACCGCTCCTCTTTGGGACTTCAACAAGGGTCAGTTTGTTGGTGTTTTAAGTGCATTGGATTTTATTTTAATCATGCGGGAGGTAAGTTCTAAGCAAATCCTGTTATCAACATTAAGATTTAAGACTAATTTAGTTGGATATTAAGATAGTTTTGGTTGGAAATATTTTTAAAGGAAAATTGCCTAGCAAGGTAACCTAAGAATGGAAAATTCACAACGTGGGGGAAACATAATTTTCTCTCTAGTAAATGTGAGAGAAAGATAGGTTTTTGCGTGTTTAGGTGTGAAGTCATTTTTATAAATATAAAGGGAAAATTTGTAGAGAAAGGTAACCGGATTGATTTTCCTTTATTTGTAATATTGAAGAATTGTACATTCCACTCCTATTAATGAGGGAAAATTAGGTTAGATCTTTTTCAATAGAAATATCTAGTAGGAAAATTGTCAAGAAAGGTAACCAAAGATCACAAACTTGACATTGTGGGGGACAATATATATTCTCTCTCGTAAATACGAGTGAAAGTTCAGCTTTTAAAAATTTATGACTGAAAATTGTCTAGAAAGGTAACCATGATCAAATTTGACAATGTGGGAGAGTCGAGCAATTGCTCAAAAAGGCTGGTGTTTGTTTTGTCTCTTGGCCTGATTCCCCCCAATTGTGCTAATTAAGCAGCAGAGGATCGATTAAAAGCAACAGGGTTATATCAAAAACAGCAGCAGCCGCAAGAAAACAGATCAAGTTTCTGTTTAATTGCAGCAGCAATAAAAACAGAATATGGTTCTGTTTTAGTTGAAGCAGCAAAATGAAATACAAGTTAGCAAGTTTAGAAAGCACACAGCAACATCAACATGAAAGAAAAAAAGGTGGCAAAAACGAACTAATAGCAAGAAAGCTAGTTTAACCAGCAAGAAAGCAAGCAAATTCAGTAAGAAAAGTAGCACGTTTCGCAATCAGAAGCAAGATCTCGGGTTAAAGGAAAAATTAACAAGAGCAAGTTCAAAAAAAGAGTAAGAACAAAAGCATGGCAGAAAATGCAGCAATGGTACCTGTCCATGAGCAAGGCAATGGGTCACTCTAATGGCCCACGTTGACCGAAATGAATTATACTTCATGGGAAATTCAAGTTGAGAGGATACCAAGGGCATACTGTTTTTGGGAGCAGTAGATCCGGTCATGGGAGAAATGGTAGATGAGAAGAAGAAGTACATAAATGAAGCATTGATCTATCAAACCTTGCCTGAAGACATTCTATAGCAAGTTGCAAAGCACAAGACTTGAAAGATGTATGGCTATCAATCTAGTGCGGTATCTTGGAGCAGATCAAGTTCAAAAAGCATGTTTACAAACTTGAGGAGTGAATTGGAGATGCTTAAGATGGGAAGTGGGACCACCATTGACCTTTTAGGCTAGTAAAGTGGCATATACTAGCTAAGTTCAAAAGTCTTGGTTTAAGCCTTGAAGATGAAATAATTGTTAGAAGGTTACTCAACTTGGTTCCAAAGAAGCATCTACCAATGGTGGCATCTATCAAACACTACTATAAAATTGAGACCATGCCTTTTGAGGAAATTATGAGAAGACTAAAGGCATATGAGGAAGAATCAAAAGTCTATGTTGAAACAGAGGAAGATCGAGGAAGCTTGTATTTTCTAATGGATGACAGGCAAGTAAATTCAAGAATTGACGTGCATGACCGAGAAGGAGGGGGCTTTGAAAACCGTGGACCAAGAAGAGGCCGGTTTCAATCCAATGAAGACTGATGTGAACAAGGTGCAAGTAAAGATAAAAGCAAGTTTAGATGCTATGAATATAGATGCATGCGCATTTTGCATGCGATTGTACCAAGTGGAGGAAAAGAATGAAGCAAGTTCTTTTTGGTCAATTTATAACAAAGAAAGATTATAAATAAGTAGTGGAGAACCCAATTTTCCTTAGTATAAATAGGGGGCCTCAGGTAATGTATCCTGCAAGTTCTTTTTGATCAATTTCTAACAAAGAAAGAATATCAAGTGTTTGTTTTGTTGATTCTTGGCCTGATTTCCAACATGTCAAAGTTAGGATCTTTGGTTACCTACTTACCTTTTTCTTTAGCATTTGTCCCTATTTTAAAATAATCATGGTGTGTAAGGATGATTGACAAGTTAAAAATGCATGGTAATTTACTGTATTCATAATATCCTTGGTTTATAATGGCTGATTGTTAATTTATTTCTTTTGCAGCTTGGTAAGCATGGGTCCAATCTGACAGAAGAAGAACTTGAGACCCATACTATATCTGCTTGGAAACAAGCAAAACTATATCTGACTAATCAAACTATTGAACATGGTAAAATATTTTCTAAACGACTAGTGCAGGTGAGCAATTATTTTGAAATTTTATTCCTGGTTTGTAATGAGAGCTCTAAATAACTCTTTGATGTTTTGTAATAGTTTTTAATGTGGTGTGTATATCAATATTGTTTGTTCAGGCTGGGCCGGATGAAAATTTGAAAGATGTGACTTTAAAGATACTGCAGAATCAAATAGCTACAGTTCCAGTCACTCACTCAACTTCAAATGATGGTTCATATCCACAACTATTATATCTTGCTTCACTTTCTGAAATACTAAAACGTAAGGTTTTGATTATTGTTTGAAAATTGTGAACTTTTTCTATCTACCTTGCTAAAAAGTGCATCTTTTAATCCAGTTGTTTGCAGATACTTTAGACATTCCGCAAGTTCATTGCCCATATTGCAAATGCCAATTTGTTCCCTTCCTTTTGGCACATGGGTTCCAAAAATTGGTGAATCGAATAGACAACCATTGGCAATATTAAGACCAAACTCTTCTCTTAGTGCAGCCCTAAATTGTTTGTGCAAGGTTTGTCTTATGTCAATTAGATATGAGTATATGACAAAGGTTGTATAAACTTCATAAAGGTGTACAATCAGTCTGTAACCAGGAAGCAAAATCTACGCAAAAACTAACTTTGAAAAAAAAAATTATGATATCTTTAAAAGGGTAACCATGTATAGTTTTACATATTTATCGCCTCTTTTGCAGCTGATGTTAGCTCAATTCCCATTGTTGACGACAATGACTCACTATTGGATGTATACTCCCGAAGGTAGTCTATCTTTAATTATTTATGTATCCTTAAATTTATTGGCATTGTCTTATTGAGTTTAGCCTAGTTCATTCGGTCTTGGTTACTCTTTGACAGTGATATAACTGCCTTGGCAAAAGATAAAATCTACACACACATTAACCTTGAGGAAATGACTATTCATCAGGTAAGTATCATTTCATCTAACCCTTTATTCTTAAGTCAAGTAGTATCTATAAAGTAGATGTGGCTATATCAACACATAAATTGGTTGATTTGGTTTAGGTTATCTTAATCTTTAACGGGTTAGATTGGTAATATTAAAGAAGTGCTAAAAAGAAAATGGGTCAAATGAATTGCTAGGTCTTAACTTCGTGAGCCGCCAAAAATGTATTTTTAATTTTAGAATAATATTTGTAGTCATATTTGACCTGCTATTTCTGTATAACAAAAAGGTAAAACTCTTGCACCTAGGTATTAAACTATATTATTATTAGGATTTAGTATTGATTATAATTAGGGTTGAGCCCACGGGCCCATTTAGGTTTTTAGGGTTTCATTGTAAACTCTATATAATGTAACCTAATCTATCAATAATATGGAATCAAGTCTTTTACCATTTGACATGATATCAGAGCCACCCTAGGCTCTCTACCACCTCTGTCGTGCCACCATAAATATACAAACCCTGGTCATTGCCACCATGTTGAAACCCTAGACAGGGCAGTTTGCCGCCTTTGCCACCCTGTCCATTTTCTTTGCTTTTGTTATTTATATGTTACGTTCTAAATAAAGATCCGTCTCGGTTTTAGATTCAAGCCATTTAACCTGAATCTTTCTTCCCCATGAAACCCGTCTACCCATATCCCATCTTTTATGTTTCTTTTCCTTCGTTTGTTATCGCTTGACCACGATCCGTTGTTGCCGAAGAACGCCGCTTGGCCACGGTTGATGGTTTCAAGCCCAAGATCATACTCAAACTATTTAATTCATACTTGAAAACTTACATTATATAGAAAATTAACATGCACTCCTAAAAACAAGCACCACTACTCCACTAAACCCACTAACTTGCTACCTACAATGATTAATTCAAAATAAATTTGTTACATACTTTAAATAAAACATGACTCAAATATTAGACCCATGACCCATAATTGACCCGACTTGACGCGATCAAGATTAACCCAACAACAGTCACCGGCCTTCAGTATGACACCATCGCACGACCATGGTCGCTGGTTGTTATCTTGTTTTGTTTTTACTTTTTCAATTGGGATACCGATCACGTGATCATGTTGTTGTTGCCACGCTGCCCTCTTTCACGTCGCTTGTTGGACTACGGTCCGTCGCCGCGTCGCCTTAAGGACTATGGTTTGTTGTTGCGCCGTCCTATATCGTTACCGCATTGGATGTCCGTTGCAGGATTACATTATCATTTAATATTGTGGATTGCAATTAAGGTTTTGGATTGAAGATTGCAAGATTATGGAATTTTGGCCGAAGATTATGACCGAGATCGAGACAATTCTTCTTGTTCTTTATGTTTATTTTATATTTGTTTCCAGTCTGAGAGTCCTATTCTCAACGTTTTGACTGTGGGGGAGTATTAAACTATATTATTTTTAGGATTTAGTATTGATTATAATTAGGGTTGAGCTCACAGGCCCGTTTAGGTTTTTAGGGTTTGATTGTAAACTCTATATAATGTAACCTAATCTATCAATAATATGGAATCAAGTCTTTTACCATGTTACACTAGGTGTTTGTGGTTGACCCAAACAATACCAAAGTTCCTTTCAACCCAACTTGTTTGCCCCATTACACCAACCCACTGACCTTCCTATTTTGGCACCTCCATTGTAAAGAGATCCTACTCCCAACAGGGTTTCAGTGTTCGTTTATGTATTTTTTTTTCTTTTTAATTTCGTTTTTACTGTCTTTGATGTCTGGTAAAATCAGGCTTTGCAGCTGGGACAAGAACCATTTTCTTATGGGGCAGCGGGACAAAGATGCCACATGTGCCTACGCTCAGATTCTCTGCATAAAGTCATGGAAAGATTGGCAAAACCAGGTACATGCTCACCTTTTGTTTTAAAGTATAAATGTACACAACACGTAATCTTACCTAACTAAAATTTGTAATAGTTTATATTTTGCTTTAAGCTCTTAGAAATGTAGGATATGGCTGTTATGTCCACTATAACATTTGTGTGGTATGATTACCTAAAAGGCTTATTGTGTCTTCGGGGATTTGAAGCATGAATACTTCTGTATGGGGGTGACAACATGGGTGGGTAAGAGTCTGACAGGCTGGAATTGAAAATATAACTTTTTAGTAAAAGTTTGGTTGGATTTCCTGCTAACGGGTTTGCCCGTTTTGATATTCTTTCATAAACAACTAGCGGGCTAATAGGATTATGAAAACAATATTGTTAAATAATCAAAGTCTTGTAATAATACATGATTTTGTTTGATTTTCACCCCGTGTGGCAAAAGGGTGCTTGGGTAACAGGTCCAGGTCAAATTTTGTAACTTTGTGCCGGTCGAATAAGCTTGGGTTGGTCCGAACCATGTTTGGTCAAAAACCACTTGACTTGTTTGTAAATAGTTAGTATATCAAGTATGATTGCAAATGTCATATATTTGTTGATATAATATATTTTTTTGGATGAGGTCATATGCATCCAACCCATATGACCTATTTCCATTTATGTTATATTTTTTTTACCCATTTGATCCGGTCAAGATAATACTAACCCAAAATTGACCCATATGTAAGTTAATGGGTCAAAATGGGTACCTCTAGTTGAGGAGCTTGGTGAATCAGGGTTATAGTTAAATATGTTACATTTGTTTGCATATTATTCCTTCTCTTACATCCAACTGCTGATCCACTGGTAATACTTCTATATAATTTCTCATTAGGTTTAAAATCGAATGATTATTCGTCTCCCATCAAACTACCATACTGTTTGTGGATTTCATAAATAAGATGTTTTTTCTTGAATGAAAGGTTTTTACTTTTTGCCAAATACCCTGCTTATTCTGATCTGTTAGGAATAAAATAAAAATTGCATCGACTATTTGACCTCATCTGTGTTTTGGGTCAGGGGTAAGACGAGTTGTGATTGTGGAGGCTGGAAGCAAGCGGGTCGAAGGCATCATTTCTCTAGGTGACGTATTCAGGTTCCTGCTTAGCTAATCAATCCATAATTCTTTACAATTCTTTCAAGCTGACAATTGCAGTTTCGCCTTACGTTTTGATAAAGTTTATCAGTCTCTCAAGAGCAAAAGGCATGTAAATCCCAATTGTATTTTGTTTGTTCATCATCTTTCTCGCCATTACTCGACTTGCCTTTGTACTCTGCTAGTTTTGCCACACTGTAGAATGCAGTTTTACTGGCAACTATGGTTTCAACAGACAACTCAGAAAAGAAACTTGTGAATGGTGGTTTTATGTTGAGATTGTTGGTTTTGATTCCCTTTTAAATGCTTACATAGTTTCAAACATTAGCCCAGAAAACACAATTAGATCCAAAATCTACTAAGCAACGTTAATCAAGAACATGATTAAATTGGTTTTATGTGATATCAGTCAAGGTTAAGCGTATAATGATCAAAGTCTATGTTTGATTTGCGCGAGATCATGTGAAGAAGGAAAAGGGGGTATCTGTGTGTTAAGATTTATGTGTTTTTTTCTTATATTCATGTAGGTTTACCATAAAGCTCATTATAGGTTCTTATCGTTATTAATTATTAAATGTCATAGTGATCACTTGATTGTAGTGAAGATCTTGTACACATTTCTTATAATTCTTGTGGAGGTTAACCATAAAGTTTATGGAGTCTAGACTCATGATGACATCATGAAGTTGATATTTTGTTGTTATATTAGTTTTATATACTATGTTTTTTGTCTTCCAACCTGATTCGCTAATGCCAATGACAGAGTCTACACGGTAGCAAAGGTCAACGATAGAGTTCACATAATCACATCTATGGTTGATGTTTGGATTTTTGTTTGTAATGTTAGACGTGCATGTTGTTTATTTCTAATTCCTCTAGTTCGTCTTTGTTCTTGATGTGGTGGTAACAAATGGATTTGTACAACCAAGTTTGCATCCTCTCTATCCTTTAAAGATGTTGCATCTTTTCGGTTTCATGAAGGTTCACAATAATGCTAAGATGGAAGCACAAAGATGTATGTTGTTGAACATATTGATATGCATCCATAGCAAGATAGAGGCACAAAGATGTACATAGAAGAAGGATTTCAAAGTGTGGGAAGATTTCCGCACCTCCTCAGCCCTTCTCTCTTTAGTATTTCACATCCAATTTGCCACCTCCTCAGCCATTCTTTTCGTCCACCCTACTTGCCACCCCTTCGTACACATTACATGACAATACGATCTCATGTTGGAATTTCTAAACCAAATGTATCCTTTAACCTACCACCTGTATCTCTCCCCTACCAAAATCCCACCACATAGCCTTCACGGATCCAAACTGGCATAAAGCTATGATCGATGAATATGGGGCTTTGATAGAGAATAACGCATGGGTGTTAGTGTCTAGACCTGTTAATGCATATATTATACGTAGTATGTGGCTATTTTGTCACAAGTTTCATGCCATTGACTCTCTACAAAGTTACAAAGCATGCCTTGTGGTAAACGGAAAGTCTTGATAGGTTGGCTTTGATTGTTTTGATGCATTCAGTCTTATGGTAAAACATACTACTGTACGGATGGTGCTAAGTCTAGTTGTATCTCGTAATTGGCACATCCATCTAACTCGACGTCAAAAACGTCTTTCTACATGGTGATTTGAATGATACTATTATGTTGATGATATAATACTAAACAGAAAGTCTTGATAGGTTGGCTTTGATTGTTTTGATGCATTCAGTCTCATGGTAAAACCTACTACTGTATGGATGGTGCTAATAGTTGTATCTCGTAATTGGCATATCCATCTAACTCGACGTCAAAAACGTCTTTCTACATGGTGATTTGAATGATACTATTATGTTGATGATATAATACTAAACGGAAAGTCTTGATAGGTTTGCTTGATTGTTTTGATGCATTCAGTCTCATGGTAAAACCTACTACTGTACGGATGGTGCTAAGTCTAGTTGTATCTCGTAATTGGCACATCCATCTCATTTTTGTCACTTACTAGCACCACTAGTAAATCATCCCTTTTTGTCTACAAAAAGGGAAAACACATGGCATACCTACTCTATATGTTGATGATATAATACTAACAACATTGGATCGCAAATTTTCACTGGGTATTATACACTTATCAATTGAGTTTGCCATGACAAATCTCGGCCAGTTACCACTTTCTTGGCATACTGGATTACTCGTTACCACGAAACATGGAGGTCTATTTCTATCTCAAGAGTCATACGTTGTTGATATTTTAGTTTGTGCCAACATGCAACATTGCAAACCTTGTTCAACTCATGGACACTTGATTCAAACTCAGTGGCAGTGTAGGTGAACCTTTATCTAAAGGCACACTTTACAGAAGTTTAACTGGTATGCATTAGGACTTAACCATTACACAACTAGACATTTCCTATGTTGTACAATAGGGTTTGTTTATTTATGCATGCCTCGATGGAACACATTTTCAATTAACGCATTCTATGGTACCTTAACAAAACTTTAGATCACATGCTTACCATTAAATCTCCAAGTCTTACAATCTAACCACCTATTCAGATGACGACTAGGGGATGCTTTGACTCTCAGCAATTCACATCCGGTTATCATGTCTTTCACAAAGACAACTTGGTCTCATGATCCTCAAACGCCAAAACACTATATCACACTCTAGTGTCAAGGCTGAATACAGGAGTGTTGCGAGTAAAACACCATAAACTAGTTGACTCCATAACTTCTACTTGAATTGCATGTTCTCATTTGCGATGCCATTATCATTTCCTATGATAATGTTTCTACAATCCACCTCTTTGAAAACCTGGTTCAACATCAAAGGACTAAACATGTTAAATTTGACATACATTTTGTTTGGAAAAAGGTCCGCATTGGTGCTACAAGTTCTTCATATTCTTGCTCACACCAAAGGCTTTCCAAGACAATTGTTCAACAGATTCAAGTCAAGTTTGTGCATCTGATCGTCTACTTCTCACATGGAGGGGGTGTATTAACGGAATACATCCATATACATTCGGAATATATATATATATATATATATATATATATATATATATATATATATATGTGTGTGTGTGTGTGTGTGGTGTGTGTGTATGTTTGTATATATGTATGTATAGTTGATATTGTTTCCATAGTTATCTCATAGTTGGTTAGGATTGTTTAGTATATGGATGCCGTATTAATTATTGAGCATAACATAGCAATCACGTTATTTTCTGCACACCTAAGATATATATAACACATCAATCACGAGAATTTTTCTAAGATATAACAATGAAATGAACAAGATAATGAAAAGAATAGAGACAATAATCTTACTTGTTTCTACACATCTCAACTCATTATAACCAACTGATCCGTCGTTAACTACTAGCTATCGCAATAAAATGAACAAGATAATGAAAAGAATAAAAACATGGATTTTTATTAATTTCTACACACCTCTACTCATTAAAACCAACTGTATTTATACAATGAGTCGTTAATTACTAACTAACGCGACACCCTTTCTAGCAACTAACTACTTCTAGTTCACCAACTCTGTTACTCATGTTCCTACCTGGTTGACTCGTACCATATGCACGACCTGTTTTTTACTCCTTAACTCAGGTACAAGGTATGCGCGCTTAAGGATTGTATGTATTGTCAATAAGAGATTTTGCAACTCCGATTAAAGTCTAAATTAGTATGAAAAAAGAGCCCTCGTCCCCTCCTCGTGAACAAAGCACTTTGGCATCTTATTATTTCTTGATGATAACGTTTAGGTACTTATATGAAGAACACATTTGAGAGTTGGTCAAAGAGTTATTCATCAATGAACAAACAAAAAGTTGACCTTTTGAGATTAAAATTCATGTTCTTTTCTTAAGAAAACAATGCAAACAGTAATATTAAATAACATCCAGTATACAAAAACACAAGTAGCAAAGTCAAATTCATCTTTGTTTTAGAAAACCCCAAAGTGTCTGCAGCCTGCACAACACTAAATCTTAATAGTTTATGATCAAGAAATAAAAAAAAAAAAACCGGCCACTTAATATTAAAAATCTCGTTTCTCCTCGCGTTCGATCATATAAATTACTTATGTGAGATCTTGCAACTCCAGGCACTTTCTGCAAACACCCTATAACACAACATATAATGTGAAAAATCTCGCGATCTGAAAATCTGAAGTGATATTCAGAAAACTGTAATTTAGTTATCAAGTAGCCCATAATTAGACTTCAAGTGTTGTTTCGTATTAATCGCGAGGAGGAGACTGCTTCAGCCTTTCACAATATTGATCGTGATGCTATCAAGAATGAAAGCAGTGGAATCCCAATCACTGTTGGGCTGCTCAGATAAGTGTGGGAATATTATGATCCTTTATCCATTTGGGATAGAAGAGGGTTGCTACCTGGACAAACATTATCAGGTAAATTGTACGACGCTGACATTGTATGGTAACACTTTTAAACTTTTAGACATATCACTTGACGATTCTATGCATGGTGTTTTGCCATTGGCTTATGGATGTTATAATAGCACTCATAAAGTTGAGGGGTCAGACTCGCCAGTGTGGTCTGGAAACTTCTATCTCTCAAGCACGATGAACCTCTTAACTACTGTTGGCTGCGACACTAGAGCCGAGAGCATGACCGTAGATGGTGAATACAACATACTAGAAAGTACAACAAGTAACGAGTGCGAAATTTTATTTGATGGCATATGTATCGGCAATGGTTGCAGGCAGGTCCCAATCCCCTCTTATGTGACAAAATTCTTTATCCGCTCACAAAGAAACACAAGGAAAGTAGGGAATTGGAGTTTTAATAACTGCTCATACGCGTTTATTGTTCAGAGAGATAAATACATCTTTTATGTAAGTGATTTTGATAACATGCTACATCGATCTTTTCCAATGGTTCTTGAATGGACAGTTGGGAGAGATGGTTGTGAAACTCACGAAAGAAAAACGTGTATATTGTAAAGAAAAAAGTGTATGCATTGACTCGTATTTCAAACTAGACGGGTATAAATGTCGTTGTGCTCCAGGGTACCAAGGTAACCCGTACCTCCGAAATGACTGTCAAGGTAAGCTTTTAACGCGTTAGCTAATATCGTTACAAGATTTCAATGAATATATTAATATCGTTACAAGATTTCAATGAATATATGCACCAACAATGTTTTGTGTTTTATAGATATCAATGAGTGTGAAACACGAGCTCTAAATGATTGCATATATGGATGTGTTGTTCCTATTTAGATGCTACAAAGTCACCTAGACATACCATATATATAGGCGAGTAACGTATTTTTCATATCTTTTGATACTACATAAGTTTGTGAGCTATAACTGTTTTCTAACGGAAAGTTCTATGATTGGCAGGCATCATAATGGGTGTTGTAGCTTCGGTTATCCTAACACTTATACTATACTCGGGGCTCAAACAAAGGAAGATCATGAAGAGTAGAGAGATGTTTTTCAAGAAGAACGGTGGCTTAATATTGCAGAAACTTCTCTTTGAATCTAAACAGTCCTCTCACATGATCGAGATTTTTACAGCAAGAGTTTTAGAAAAAGCAACCAATAACTTTCACAAAACCAATGTCATAGGTCAAGGAGGTTATGGTATAGTTTATAAAGGTATGTTACAAAATAAAACAATAGTTGCCATTAAAAATCTATGTCGATTGATAATAATCAGATCGAACAATTTATAAATGAGGTGATCATGCTATCAGAAATTAGCCATCCAAATATCGTCAAATTGTTGGGTTGTTGCCTAGAAACACAAATACATCTTCTTGTTTACGAGTTTGTGACCAACAATACCGTCTTCCACCACCTACATGATAAAGACTGCACATCTTTGATGACATTCGAGAGGTGTCTAAATATAGCCACACAGACTACAGAAGCCATTGCCCATATTTACTTAACCACACAAATCATTCATAGAGACATTAAATCATCAAACATACTTTTAACTCATGACTACACTACTAAAGTCTCTGACTTTGGGATCTCAAGATTCATTCCTATGAACCAGACACACGTACAAACATTGGTGCATGGAACTCTTGGATACATAGACCCTGAGTACTTTCAATCAAAAATTTTGACAGAGAAAAATGATGTTTATAGTTTTGGTATGGTTCTTGTGGAGCTACTTACAAGTAAAAAAGTCTTTTCATACGATGGGACTGAAAGTGACATGGGTTTAGCATATTTTTTTGTTTCATCAATGGAATATAATTGCTTAATACAAATTCTTGATGACCACTTGAAGAAAGATGGGATCAATGAGCATATTAAATGTGTGGCGAAGCTTACAAAAGAGTGTATCGAGCTAGAGGGGAAGAAAAGACCTAACATGAAGGCAGTGAAAGAGGAGCTTGAGCAACTAAGACAATCTTTCATGAAGATTTCTCTCGGTAAACCCTAATCGTATTTCTTCTTATAAATAAAATCAACGTACGTAGTGGACCTTTTTATTTGGATTCTTTGTATGCAATCTTTGACTCATTTCGTTCTCTCTTTATCGAGTTTTGTTTAATTCCTAGAGCTAGTTCCTCCTTAACAGATGGAATAGCTAACTTAACCATATGTCCAAATTCCTACCTGTTATTGGGACTTCCATAAAATACACTTCTGGCCAAAAAAATATAATATAAAGGGTATAAAATCTATAGCCATTTTATCAATTTTTTATGGCAATTAGACATTACAATTACCAAACATTAAAATAGTTTAGTTATGTGTACTACTTTGGACTCTCACAACTTGTGAAGCAGATCATGTCATCTGTGTTGCTTGTATCATGCTATTAGGCTAAGAAATTTACTAGTTGTAGATGTCACAAAGTGAAGCTATTCAAAATTTAGCTATAACAAATTGCTAGAGAAATGATCTTCATTTTCATGATGAAAACAAACATATTGATACATATTTTCACTATGTAAAAGATATTGGTTAATTCGGGATGCAGTGTGTAACAACCCAACCCAAGGAGGGTTGACGTGTCACTTATACAAAATTATATTTCAAATAACATTTTATAATAATAAAAAATTCATAAATTGTTACATTTACTAACTGCATGTCTTCTCGTAAACTCTCACCTCTCATACACATCTCATATCCAATCTTGATAACTTGACGTACAAGAAACATAAAAATACGCATGAGCATGACGCTCAGTGGGAAGATAACTAAAATAGCAATAAACTTGAAATTATAAAACATATGGACTTGTAAGTAAAATTACTCATAACTCGTATGCATGTAAGCTTGTAACTTGATCATGTAACTTGTAATCATAAACTTGAGCATTTAATTTATCATGTAGTCATGAACATATAAACTTGTACTTATGAACCAAAAACTTGTAAACTTGTAAAACTCATAACTCATGAACATGTAATCGTAAAACTTGTAAAATAACATGTAAAACTCAAACGTGTAAAACAAATATGAACATGTAAAACTTGTAAACTGAACATAGATAAAAACAAAGATATTCGTACCTTAAAAGTATTGGTTCAAATTCGGCAATACTCTAAAGTCTTACTAGAAAATTTTGTCAACCTAAATAGAAGTTTGTTACAGATTAGTGTGATGCATTTTTTTCACGAGTTTTCGTAAGTTTAGAATGTTGAGGTCAGTTCTTGTCGTAAAAGAAAATTATAAAATAGTTGAGTTTAAGTTAATGGTTATGAAATAAAAACCCTTTAGATTTATTTTATCCAACGTTTCAGTAAACGTAATCTATAATATTATAAAAAACAAATCTTTATAGACTCATAAAACTTAAAATCTTTAAACTAAAAAAACACGAATTATTAATTAAGTCGTAACATTAACATTAAAGAAAAATATGTAAGGTCATGTTCTCTAAAATCCTCGAGGTTGACCAATCATAACATAAAACACTACAAAATACATTATGAGGTAAACATTGCAACAAAAAATTTAGATATCTCATTACATTTATAAACATAATTATCGAAATAAGTATTGTTCTTGAATTAAAAGCATCAACATTGTTGTATTGAAATTAAGACATTAATATATAAAAGGTGGATGTTACTCTCTAAATGCCAAGTAGCTCCTATTCTCGTGTCATCCTTAGCATTCGTCAATTACCGTCAAATATGCATACAAAATCAGCATTGTTGAGTTGAGCTATAGTTATATAATTATATAGAAAATATACTTTTAACTTCCTATAATGAACACGATAAACATATATTGTTCCTAACAACCAAATTGACTTCCATTGCATTCTTTATCCTGTTTATTATCTTTATTTTGTTCATTATCTTTTCTATTTCATAAACTGGATTTGCACGAAACGAGAGCCTAAACATACGGTTGACAACAAGTGCCACAACCCTTGTCAGTAAACGTTTATCATGTTAGCTAACCCTGACAGTTGACCTAAACTGCAAGGCATATAGCTTGCTTATGAATAAGGGTCCATATCATTTCCTTCGACTCACATAAGTGCAGTACATAGTTGCTTGCAAGGCTTTTCATTCATCATTAAGATCCATGTAACATTAACTAGGTTTCACTGTCATTCCTTTCAATATTTGATGTTACACTTTACCATAGGTAATACTTTATAATAAATCATTCATATTATCACATAACATAGAATATTAGATAATACTTTTATATAAGTCATACATATGAGAACTTATTTTAACGAAATATTCGCTTGAAAATACAGTCAACATTTATGCAGGATCGTTGAAGGGTGTAAGTTACAACACAACAACATAAAGAGGAGATTAACTAAACTTTAATCAAACAGTAAACTGGATTAACCAAGTTGAGATACTAAAAACACAAATAATGCAAGAGAGACAGAACACAAAGAACACAAGTGTATGGTTTTCAAGAATGCAGTATATTGCTTTCTCTATGTTCTATTACAAGTGTTACAAAGCATATTCGAAAGATACAAGAACATGAGATACTTATACTACATCCTACAGCCGGCTATACTTTGAAAGCCAGCTGGATACAATTGACTAGACACAAACAAAATCAATTATAGAGTCAAAAGACATATTGCCTTTTGACTTGTGACTATGACATGCCATAGCTTACATCCTTATCTATTACAAAAAGGACAAAGTACATAAAGTAGAAAGTTACAGACTCAAGACCTCAATGTACAGTTACCAAAAGCATGGACTTTTTCACTAACTCATGTAAGTTGGTGACTTGCAGAGACGCAGCGGAAAGGTGTCCAGCTTTATGGAACAGTACATCAGATAAAGCATGTTACTAAAAGTTTTCGGAAGAAATTTGTCTTCATGATCTTGAAACTTCGGAAGACTTTGTCTCTGAGGCTTCGGAAGACTTCATGTTTGGCTTCGGAAGATATTGGTCTTGGCTTTGGAAGATTTCACACTTAGAGTATTTTCTGTTTCATGTGTGAAACTTCCTAAGCTTCTTCTTTAATGTACTTGTGCAGCATGCATGATAGACTTAAGATGTTTAGGTTACACTAGCCTCTTCATTAATCTCTACAAACTCCCCCTAGGCTGATGCTACCAAAACACTTAGATTCCGTTTTGTCCAAGCAGGATCTGAAGTATCTGCCTTGTTGGGTAGAATGCCTTCCGCTCTGGGTTATCAACCTACCCTTAGTACCGAAATGGGGTCTTTACAATCATTAGGATGATCAGCAATCCTTTCTTCATAAGGTGATCAGGATCCTTCATACTGTCAAAGTGTCTTCTCATATCAAAGAGGTCATGCAAAGGCAACTGAAACATATCTTGCCATATGTTGGTGTCTTCAATGCCTTGATCTCTAATGACATGCCATCTTTCTGGATTTGTGGTGTATGTCCAAGACAAGATGGGTCTTCCTGATGCTAGAGGAGCTGTTTGAATTGGAGTTGATGTAGCATCCTCTGGCTGCACAATCTCAAGATGTTCTGACTCATCCTAGGATTTAGAAGAGGGTGCAGTCTTCTTCTTCTTTGGCTTTGGTTTAGAAGCCATCCTCTTCTTTCTCTTACCAGATTTTAACTGAGAAGACTAGCCTGCAGCACCAGATTGATCTTCATTGTCTTTCTCAGTTGGGACTTCCTCTCTCTCAGGCTTAGAAGGAGAGGGAGGTTGACCCTGCTGTGGATCAGAAGATGAAGCTTGCTGAGTTTCAGCAGGAGGTCCAGGTTGTGTTGTCTCTGGTGTTCAACCTTAACCTCCACTTCAGGTGGGGCTTGACTTGGAGTGGAGTGTAAGTGAATGATCTCTCCACTTTTGATCTTCTGCTTGATCACCCTAATATGCTCATCCATGTGGATAGAGACATGGGGCCAAGTCTTCTTCGGAGAATCCATATAGCTTCAAGAAGCTCATCATCCTCTACTATCAGCAGACTTCTTCATGCTCTTCTGGATGATGGCTCTTGATTTTGCAGCTTCTTCCCTTAGTTTCTTCTTAGTTGTCTTTCTGTTCTTGATTATCTTAAGTTCAAGCTATTTTAAGTACTCAAACTCAACATAATCATAGGACAAGGGAAGAAGTGCATCTGCTTGATAGAAGCCTGATATGTAAATAAATATACATGTTAATAATGCATATCTTTACCCATCTTAAGTGTTTTTTTGTTACAAATTCATCTTTATCTATACTTAATTATGATTAATTTGGATTTTGTAGTTTTGGATGGTTGCTTGATGATTTCAAAAGAAAAAGACAAGAAATACATAAAGATTTTGGAAGTTTAGCGGCTGTTATGGTCATGACTGATTCTGTCAAGGCCATAACATGCATCAGGCTCCTATTTCCTGCGCATTATGGTCATGGCTGATCTGTCATGGGCATAACACGCATCAGGCCTCCTTTTAAGCACTTCTTATTCTTCATTTGGGGGGAGACGAATTTGAGAGATAAAACCCTAGTTTTTCTCTATTCTTGTGGCAACTTTGAAGGAGTTCTTCCAAGAGTTCAAGTTAGGTTGAAGATCAAGCATTTCAAAGTAAGATTCAACTCCACACAATCCACCTCTACTCATCTTGGTTTGAAAATATCTAGATCTACATGTTTTCTTCCATTGTCATGAGCTTGGTTGTGGTTTTTGTAAGCCTCATGGGCTAAACACTCTTTATCACTTAGATTAGATGAAGCTTAGCATACATTGACATATTACTTGTAACTTTGATGATGATTAGGTCAATGTTCATTACAAGGCTATGAATGTTCTTCAATGATTATGTATGCTTGTTGAAATTGGTGAAATGATGAATCTTATGGGTGTTATAATCATATATTGTTGGAAAACTTTATGTTTTAGAACATCTATTCATGAAATGCATACATTAGTGTGTGGTTTATGGCATTTGACTAGGAATGGTAAATGATGATTGATTATCTAGTCATGTGAAACAGTGTGCATCCAAATACATGTGTTATGAAAACCATTGTGTTTGTTATGAATTTATCCTAACATTGTGTATGTGTAACCATTATAATGCGCATATTTATGAGTCATGTATTCGTGTTAAGGCATTCATAAATTGAAGAATTTACATAGCTATTGTTACATTACGCGAATTGAGATGGTTACCATGTGTTTAACGTGCTAACTTTCCAAATATTTGTGGGTTTGGTATCCCTGACGGGAGTCCTAACCATCTTCAACTTTGGCTTAATCATATCATTGGGTCTTCTTGGCATAACTTTAGGTGGCTATTATGTGTTTATCATCTTAGCTTTCCAACGAGTTATAAAATTAGATAACCTTGATAGGAGTCTAGTTTATATCCATGTTCAATGTGTAGAAGATGATCTCACCATAGGTTCATGTATGTTGTCATTGTTTTGCTAAACGGATTCAAATTCTAAGTGATATCTTCCTCTAATTGATTATCTTCATCTTTGTCTACTTCCTTTATCAGTTTAATTATTAGCTAAATTAGTTAGTCATATTATTTACAATCATATTTCATCGGCTAGATAATGACAAAGACTTAGTATTAGGAGCTTTCGTGTCCACGGATCGATACTTGGCTCTTACCAAAAGCTATACTACTATCCAATAGGTACACTTGCCTATTGTGTGTATAGTTAGTCATAAGGTGAGAATCATTTTTATAAATTTAAAGCCTAATTGTGTAAAATCCATTATCAATATATATATATATATATATATATATATATAATATATATATATAATATATATATATATATATATATATATATATATATATATATATATATATCAAAAACACACATCAAATTTTTGGCGCCGTTGCGGGGGACACGGTAATTCTGAGAACGATCCGAGTCACTACTTTAGCCAATCCTTTGTAGTTACTTAGTTAAGTTTAGTTAATTGTTACATTCGTCTTTCTTTACGCGTTGGGTAGTGTTTGTGTTTTCAGGAAGCTTATGTCCGCATCTTCACCGGTTGAGGATCTTGTAGAACCTTATTCCGAACCCGAAAAGATTATCAGAAGAAACTTGAGGGCAAGATCCCAAAAGGTAGCACAAGAAATCGAAGGTGAAGCGATGAGGATAGAATACTCAAACGAAACTGAAAGTGAAAAGGAGGATGCAAACGAAACCGGAAGTGAAGGAGAGCACACCGAAGACACAATGGCGGGGCAAGAAAATAGAAGAACAATCTATGATTTTGCCAAACCATCTTTGGAAGGTGCAAGACCTATCATTATACGACCGAATGTGCAAGCTAACAACTTTGAGATCAAATCAAGCACAATTCAAATGATCCAAAACAATTGTCAATTTGATGGTCGTCCGGATGATGATCCAAACTTTCACCTTGCAAACTTTCTTGAGATATGTGATACCTTCAAGATCAATGGAGTTAGTGATGATGCAATTAGACTCCGATTATTCTCTTTCTCACTATGTGATAGAGCAAAGCAATGGATGAACACACTCCCTGTTGGTTCCATCACCACTTGGAATCAAATGGCTGAAAAATTTCTCTTGAAGTATTTTCCACCATAAAAACCGCTAGATTAAGGAATTTGATCACATCATTCATGCAAGATGAAGGAGAATCACTCTATGAAGCATGGGAAAGGTACAAAGACTCAATGAGAAAGTGTCCACACCATGGATTGGAACCTTGGTTTCAAATCCAAACCTTTTACAATGGGTTATGTCTAGAAAGTCATCAGATTATTGATGCATCTGCACAAGGTGCGTTTTGGGATAAAACACCCGAGGAGGCACATGAGTTGATTGAAGATTTGGCCAACAACAGTTGTTCATGGCAAGCTCCAAGAACCAGGCAACCTAGACAAGGTGTTCATCAAGTTGATACATATCATTCTCTATCTGCACAAATTGAATCACTTACAAATCGAATGAATCAAATGCAAGTAAACAGGGCTCAAGTAGTTTGTGATATGTGTGGGGGACCACATATGAATTTGGATTGCCAACAAAGAGAAATATTCAACCCTCTAGAGCAAGTTGATTATATGGGAAGTCAAGTTCGTCCTCAAAACAACCCATATAGTAACACATACAATGCGGGTTGGAAAAATCATCCGAATTTCAGTTGGAAGACAAGTGGTAGTAACCAACCCCCTGGATTTCAACCAAGACCAACATATCAAAACCATCAACAACAAGGCCATCAACCGTATCAACAACAAACTCACAATCAACTCCGCCCTTAAAATCAAAATCAATATCAACAATTCCAACATCAAGGTTCAAGTAGTGGTTTACAACCGGAAAAGAAATCCAATTTAGAAGAGATGATAGCATAATTCCTATCTACGGCTGAAAGTCGTCATCAAAGTTTGGAAGCTCGTCACCAACAACACGAGATGGAATTGAGGAACCATCGAGCCACAATGCAAAGTATAGAAGCTCAAGTAGGAGAAATTTCAAGGCAATTATCCGAAAGGCAACAAGGTGGTCTTTCGAGTAATACCGAACCCAATCCAAAAGCTCATGTGAACGCGGTCACAACTAGAAGTGGCAAGACCACTCATTCGGATAACTTAGCTTCTACATCCAAGCTAAATGGTAAAGAGGATGTTGAAGTTCAAGACGAGGTGCAAAATACTAGGCAAAGTCCATCAAGTACCGCACAAGTCAAATAACTATTGAGAGTTTACAAGCCCACTATTCCTTATCCCGGTAGATTGAAAAAGGAAAAGATGGAAGAACATATGGTAAATTCTTGAACTTTTCAAACATTTCATATTAACTTACCATTTGTTGAAGCTTTGTCACAGATGCCAAAGTATGCCAAGTTTCTCAAAGACATCCAAACAAACAAGAAGAAACTTGAGGAGCTTTCACATGTGACCTTGAATGAAGAATGCTCGGCAGTTTTGCGAAACAAGCTACCCAAGAAGATGACCGATCCAGGGAGTTTTACTATTCCTTGTTTAATTGGTAGTTTATCTGTTAGCACTGCATTAGCTGACCTAGGTACTAGCATCAATTGATGCCTTACTCGGCGTTTGCAAAATTAGACCTAGGTGAGCCTAAACCAACCCGAATGAGCATTCAACTTGTCGATCGATCTGTAAAGTACCCTAGAGGCATAGTTGAAAACATGTTGGTTAAAATTGATAAATTTTTTTTCCGGTTGATTTTGTAATTCTTGACATGGATGAAGATAAAAATGTACCATTTATATTAGGTCACCCATTCTTAGCTACCTCTAGAGCCTTAATTGATGTATGAAATGGTAAATTAACACTAAGGGTAGATGAAGAAGAAGTGGTCTTTGATATTAAAAATTTCATGCAACATTCACAAAATCATGATGATTCATTGTATTTTATTGATACCATTGACTCACATGTGAATCATTATTTACAGGAAAGTTGTGAAGAAAATGCTTTGAATACGCAACTGATTGATGGGGAAATTATTGACTTATGTCATGTTCAAACAGTTGATGAGTTATCTTTCTCGTCAACCAATGAACCATTCTCAAGTCCGGAAGTATGTGAAGTAATGGAAAGAGATGAAGCAACTAGGGCTAAACTGTCTGTTGAGGAACCACCATCATTGGAGCTTAAGGAGCTACCATCTCATTTGGAGTATGCCTACTTGGATGATGATTCTAAATTACCCATCATTATCGCTTCTGATTTGACGAATGTTGAAAAGGTGAAGCTTTTGAAGGTGTTAAAGACACACAAGAAAGCTATGGCTGGAAGATCATGGACATAAAAGGGATACATCCTTCCTTTTGCACCCATAAGATCTTAATGGAAGATGATTACAAGCCAGTGGTGCAACACCAACGTCGTCTTAACCCTAACATGAAAGAAGTTGTGAAGAAGGAAGTAATCAAGCTACTTGATGTGGGCTTAATCTATCCAATTTCCGATTCCCCATGGGTTAGTCCGGTTCAAGTGGTACCAAAAAAAGGAGGCATGACGATGGTGACAAATGAAAAAAATGAGCTTATACCTACAAGAACCGTCACGGGTTGGAGAGTTTGCATCGATTACCGCAAGCTCAATGATGCAACAAGAAAAGATCATTTTCCTTTACCTTTCATTGATCAAATGTTAGAACGTTTATCTGGGAATATGTTTTATTGTTTTATTGTTTTCTTGATGGTTTTTAGGATATTTTCAGATTCCAATTGCACCCGAGGACCAAGAAAATATGACATTTACATGTCCATATGGCACTTTCGCATATAGAAGGATGCCATTTGGATTGTGTAATGCACCGACCACATTTCACAGATACATGGTTGCCATATTCCATGACATGATCGAAGACTCGATGGAGATCTTCATGGATGATTTCTCGGTCTTTGGAAATTCTTTTGATCGTTGTTTAAGTAATTTGGAAAGGATGCTTTCAAGATGCGAGCAATCAAATCTTGTTTTGAATTGGGGGAAATGCCACTTTATGGTGAAGGAAGGCATTGTCTTAGGTCATAAGATTTCCAATGCGGGGCTAGAGGTAGATAGGGCAAAGGTGGAAACCATTTCAAAATTACCACCACCTAACTCGATAAAGCAATAAGAAGTTTCTTAGGTCATGCTGATTTTTATAGACGTTTTATCAAGGATTTCTAAAAAATTGCAAGACCTATGACCCAGCTTCTTGAAAAAGACGTACCTTTTGTTTTTAATGATGAATGCTTGGTTGCATTTAATCTATTAAAAGAGAAATTAATAAATGCACCCATAATGATGGCCCCGGATTGGAATCTCCCATTTGAACTAATGTGTGATGCTAGTGATTATGCAGTTGGAGCGGTTTTAGGACAACGGAAGGAAAAGCATTTTCACCCAATCTATTATGCAAGCAAGACTCTCAACGATGCTCAAGAGAACTACACAACTACTGAAAAAGAGTTGCTTGCTGTGGTGTTTGCTTTTTATAAATTCGCTCTTATCTTATCTTATCAAAAACCATTGTGTTTACTGATCATGCAGCCCTTAGGTATCTTTTTGGAAAACAAGATGCAAAACCAAGATTAATTAGATGGATCTTGCTTTTGCAAGAGTTTGACATAGAAATACAAGACAAAAAGGGGGCTGAGAATGTCGCAGTTGACCACCTTTCTCGTCTCAAGAACCCATCTTTAGAAACCCTTCGGGAATCTAACATAAATGATAATTTCCCACATGAGTTTCTTTTATGGGTTCAAGAGATTGATGATCACCCTTGGTTCGCGGATTTTGCAAACTACCTTGTGGGTGGGGTCCTTGTTAAAGGAATGACTTATCAACATAAAAAGAAGTTCTTTACTGATCTAAAGCATTACTTTTGGGAAGACCCGCATCTGTTTAAGGTTTGTGCAGATCAAGTGGTGAGAAGATGTGTGCATGGGAGTGAGGCAATGAGCATTATTCGTCATTGTCATGAAGGACCCACTGGTGGGCATCATGGAGTTAATTATACTGCCAATAAGGTTTACGATTCCGGATTCTATTGGCCCAGCATTTTTAAGGATGCGCACGCGTTGGTTAAAGCTTGTGATGCTTGCCAACGAGCAGGTAACATCTCATCCCGTGATGAGATGCCCCAAAACGGTATTCGGGTATGTGAGGTATTTGACATTTGGGGCATCGATTTCATGGGACCATTTCCATCTTCACGAGGACATAAATACATCCTAGTTGCCGTTGATTATGTCTCAAAATGGGCGGAAGCACAGGATTTACCCACAAAAGATGTTAGGGTTGTCGTGAAGTTTTTAAGAAAGTTGTTCACACGGTTTGGAACACCCAAGGCCTTAATTAGTGACTGAGGCACTCATTTTTGTAACTCTCTACTTGAAAAAGCTTTATCACACTATGGTGTTCACCATAGATTTTCAACTTCATATCATTCACAAACGAGTGGACGAGTGGAAAAGTGGAAGTCACTAATCGAGACCTCAAACGCATTCTTGAACGAACAGTGGGGCAAAACCGAAAGATTTGGTCAGATAAGTTAGATGATGCTTTATGGGCTTTTCGAACCGCTTACAAAACACCAATAGGCATAACACCATTTAAGTTGGTTTACGGAAAAGCTTGTCATCTACCATTTGAACTTGAGCATAAAGCATATTGGGCTTTGAAATCGGTTAATCTTGATTTGAGATGTACGGGTGAAAATAGGTGGTTACAGGTTCATGAGCTTGAAGAGTTGAGGAACCAAGCTTATGATGTCACACCCCAACCTTGACGGCGGAAACGTCGAGATGTGAGGGTTACGATTGTTCACAGCCACATAACGCTATATATTAAATCCAAATATATTAATCATAAGATTCAATTGTAACATTACAAGCAAAAGTTTCAACAAAGAATACATCATGTACAATTGCTAACAATGTTATGATCATTCATTTTATCTCTAGGTCCAATCCTAGATGTGATAAGCTTCAAAGAGTAGAACACATACTTGGGGTATTCCTGAAACATGTTAAAAATAAAAGGTCAACATAAAAATGTTGGTGAGCATTCCATAGTTTTTAATACATAGATTATATAAAAGATGGCAATCAAGTCATAAGTTAGTGAATAAAGTGATTAGGGATGTTATGAACAATGCAACAATCAAACCTCGACAAAATTTTACAAGTCTCAAACGTTTACAAGATTATACGATCAGCTAAGTGTACTTGGATCAACCAAAGCAGGCTTGTCTTGCCCATAGATCTATGACTTCGCTGGGCTAGCAATAGTTAATGATTGTACATATAATGCCATAACATGGTAACCACATTAAGTTCAACTAATCACAACTTTACATGATGATTTGCCATAACGATTACAAGTCTCAAATAAGTTTACAAGTGCAATGATAATAAGTTAACATGTTTCACCCCAAAGTGTGAAAATAAGCAAAAAAAGGAGTATGGAAATACTCACCTTGATATAAGTATTACAAGATGATAAATAAAGATTAAAGGATGATCCAAAGTAATCCCAAGTATTCATTACAAGGTACCTAAAATATGTATTACAAGATGAAGATTAAGGTTAATATATTGATTAATGTTTAAATAAGAATTAGGGTTTCCATAGTTTTAGGGTTTTGATGAGTAATTATGTTTATAATGATGATGATAATAATATAAACGAGGTTCCAAATGATTTCATTTACAAGTTGTTTAAACGTATGGATTCCAAGATTAGGTTTGGTAATAAAATAACAATAAAACATGAACTAGGGTTTCAAATGGAATTTGGGAGTTTAATAATAAATCATTTAGGTTTAATAAGATAATTTAAATCAATTAAGACCAATAATAATTGAAAATGTCTTAACAATTTAAGTTATTGATTTTATAGAAATTAAATATGTGAAAAGAAAATAATTAATTTAAAAATTAACTATTTAAATAATCATTTTATTAGGTTTTGAGCTTTTAAATAATTTATTATAAAGTTTTAAAAACTTAAAGCAATTTATATTGTTTTATAATTTTCAAGAATTTAAATAAAAGTTAACGAATAACTTCATTAAATGATATAACATGCTCAAATGATTAGATAATAACATATTATTCACATAATCATTTTAACAACTACTTGAAGAATTAGTTATTTATCATTTAGATTTATAATTTAATATAATTTGAAACATAATCTAGTTTTATTACACAAAAGAATTTATAACGTTTTAAAGTAAAACTCCATTTAAAATATCGTGATTTAAACGATAAAATTTTAAGGACAGTTCGAGTCACTACTATTTTGTTAATTATTTAAAATCTATGTTAATAATTCAAAAATAACCTTTAAAATGTTGTATTACAAAGGTTTTTAATTGTTTAGTATTTTAAAATATTACTAAAAACTATTTGACAACTTAAAATATATTTAAAGGTTAAAAAAATATTTTTCTATATTATTAAAATTTTCTAAAGTTGATTTAAGGCTTAAAAAGCCATTTTAAAAAAATATGGGGGTGCCCGGGGTCGAACCCGGGACCTCCAAGTTAGAATGTGTGTGGGGAACTAGTGAACCAAGGCTACAGCCGCGGTTTATTTTGGTTTATAAGCTAAGATTAAGAAATTCCCCCAAATCACATGAACCCTAAATCAAATTCGATCTAATTGAAACATAAAACGGTAATCATTACTGAAATAGACTTGGGGCTTTTGTTCCCCATGTATAATCGAATGTACAGATGGTTTTAATTACCCGAATTGAAGTTTAACACAACAAGATTGAATGAATGAAGAACAATCGCGACCCGAATGCTGTAGTCTTCGAAATGCAAAAGATGATAATAATCTAATTAGTTGCGCAGGAAACTTCCACGAGACTCAAAGGTTGAAAGCCCTTTATCAATTTCAGAATTTGAGGGTTGGATGGTGGTTTGCGAGTGTGGAGCAGGTCGCGATGCAGGTGATTGATCGAGTTCGAAGTTTGGGTGCGTATCAAGTGCAATTGAAGGTTGAAATTGATTATAGATTGTTAGATGGTTGATTATGTGAAGTTAATTTGGTTATTAATATGATTCACTGCTCAAACGGCTATGAAGTTTAATGCCATCGGTTACTAGCTTGTCTGAGGTTCATAACCGACTTGTAAACGCCATTGAACGTGCATCCATGTTCGAGTCAGGTAGATGAAGCGATTTGGGCTGGTTTGAGTGGTGAAATTGATTGTTTCCAGGCGTTTTGGGGCTCGCCGGACTTCGGCCGGAGCGTGGCCGGAGTCCACGCCGGAATTACGGGGTTAAAAGATGGTTTTGACAATGTTACACTTTGACCCCTTGAAGTTTGTTTTGTTATTATTTTATGCACAAACTTAAGTGTTAAAGTTTCTAAATTAACAAAATGGCCCCTTAAATTTAATCAAACTTTAAGTTTTATACACTTTAACTTTCTAACTGATAAATTTATTATTATTGTTATTATTATTATTATTATTATTATTATTATTATTATTATATAACAATTATCATTATAATCTTTCGAGTTTAAGGATTTAAAAAAACAAATTAAAGTAATGAGCATAAGTAACCCACGAGTTCTATATTTAGGCAACAATAGTCCTTACAAGATTAAACGACATTAATTTTAATTAACGTAAAAATACAGGATGTTACAGTCTCCCCAACTTAAAAGAATTTCGTCCCGAAATTAAGAATGAACTTAAATGAAAAAAAAAGTTATAATGAAAGGTAAGTGTACAACGGCCAGTGATAGACGTTTGATTACCGATGAGATGTTTTCAATTTATGGAATCTTACAAGTCTTTTGACATAATGCATACCAATTTGAACTCTTCTAGTGAAATATAAGACGCTTTGAAATTTGGCATATGGAACGTTGAAAGACGATGACGAGTTGTGGTGGTATATTAGACAACATCTAGAACATATTTACGTAATAAAGTGATGACTTTAAATCAATGAAAAGACTATCAATTGCAAGAAAGGTTAACCGTCGGAATTTAAGAATCCCACACGTCACCGAAACGATCTTAACGCATATCCTGTGAGTATATATTGCTCCTTTGACCAAACCGTCGGTCTAAGAATAATACGATATGCGAAGATTTTGGAATGAGTTCACAACGATGACTAGAAACATTGCTAATAGCAGGAAAAAGAATCGATCATTAAAATTAATGATCGATATTTACCGACATACCACGGTATACGACTATTTGAAACCGCTACAAGTCAATTTCTCGACCCGTTATCCCACATAAATCAAATTGAATTTTAGTCAATCGGTCTATAATGCACCAATTGTCATCATGACAGCTAAGATAAGAGGCACTTAGTGAATGAAAAGTTAAACAGGAGATCCATAGGATCACGAATGTTAGGTCTTGTCATATGTGAAGGTAAGACACTCGGATACAAACCAAGTTACGTCTTTTCCTTTATGCCAAACCCATGACTACCAGTTACGAAGTTTTATGAACCTCCACATCACAATGTAAGTAATAACGAGTCTTGTTAGTCAAAACCAAGATAGAGTTTTAAAGATTTCCAAGGTTAAGGGTTCAAAAGTGATTCAAGAAGTAACGCAAACAATAAGACATGCATTTGTACCCATGTTTTGCAAGGTAACAAATTTCCAAATATAGATTGCATACGTAATTCATCAAACCTATAAGTACAGTCGAGAACATTCGTATGACTAGAAAGACGTAACCACAAGTTGATAATGTCTTTATTTAGTAGAAAGATTGTTTAAGAAGACTACCATCACACACAGCATGTGTTGATGATATCTTAAAATGAAAGTTGATAATAGGGAATAAATGGTTCGATATAGCTAGATCAATTCAAAACATAAGGATAAAGGGAAAGAAATCATTTTAAGAATTTAAATGCTCTAAGCTTGGAATTAAAATCAACCTAGAGCGATCAGGTCTCCTTTCAAGTTCAGGGATCATACTTTGGCTTGATAGGTCGAAACTCTAACATTGGTTCACCCTACAAGTTAGTACATGTTTCTCGTCACTTGATTACAAACTTGGTAAGTTGGAGGTCAAGAAATGAGAATAGTCATCAAGGTGTGGTTTCCACTCCTAACTTGATGGTGTATTCCCAAGGTATGACCACTAACTTACCAATCAAAAAGTTCGATCCCAACTCCTTGTTGAGGATCCACAGAAATAAGACGAGGTAACTCACCGTTAAGGTAAGGGAAATCACTCCTATCTTAACATGAAGTTTTACAAAAGCAAAATATAATAAGATGAACTTCTTCATCAAAATCCAGAATTCACTCCTACTTTGATGAAGTCGTCTCATTTGAACAAATACAATTCATAAAAAGGATATTATCATCAAGATAGAATTCACGCCTATCTTAATGATTGAATTTCATAATAGCAAGAAAACAATCGAAGATTGACATTTGTCACCAAAGTACGGGTTTCAATCCTGTTTTGGTGAGATCATGTCATTTGTGAAATGCCATTCCAAAGAAAATAATTGAAGTCAATCCTCAGGATAAGGAAATCACCCCGATCCAGAGGATGAAATTTTATAAATCACAATCGGAAACCATTTACCGAAACAAATAGAGAATCATCAAAGTAAGGGAATCACCCCTGTTTTGATGAGTTAGAATCATTTAGGAGATACGTGTGTTCTTAGTCATAGGTTGACTTGCAAACTCTTGTATCTCCCACGGTACAAACGGTACAAAGTTTGACTTAACAATGAAAGGAAAAGAATATCAATTAGAAATCTGGAAAATTTCAAGTTACATCAATGTAACAAAGGAAAAAAATATCATGCTTACAAGCTTAAGATCAAAGTTCGAGATAGCAGAATTCGTTATGATGGTGCTCAAATCTTGAATAATTTAAATCAAGAAGGCAAAATCAATGACAAGAATGATTCAACACCATGACGAGATGTGAACATTCGATTCACAATCGAAGGAAATACATGAACTCCTCAAGACATGAGGTCAACCATAACCTTATTGAAGACACGCGTACTTATAAGTGATCACTCATCTCAATGGTTTCGAGTCAAGTAAATGGATTTAATAATCGAGTCAAATCACCATTTACACTTTGCCTAGACAAAGTATCCCGAGATGTAGGAGTTCCACCTACAGCATTTCATGTTTTAGTTATGGGACACATCCTTAAGAAGACTTGAGAACCATAAGTAACGGTTTAAATTTGTGAAGGCCATTCGGTTTAGATTCCTAATATCTTCGGACATATTAAGAGTCATGCACACGTTGGTCAAAGTATAGAAATAGATACATGAAACACCCTACGTGTAGCGATGTTTAAATGTAGGAGTTGAAATGTAGAATGGGTTCAATATTAACAGGAACATTATATATGTTAAAAATGAGAAGATATTAAAACTTTGGTGAAAAATCAGTTCAAGAAAATCAAGGATTTTTAAGATACAAAGAGGATGGTTCCATTGGGTAACGCATTACCATTTGGAATCGTTGACACGTCAAGGTAAATTGACCCATTTGCCTTAGAGATTTGTGTATATTGACCATAGTTTATCACTCATCCAGAAATCCCCAGGTAAGCATAACTGGTCTCGCAATGAGATTTATACGATATGCTTGCCTTAGCCCGAGGGCCTTTTGCCAGGAAATCTAGAATACAGGTGTCTATGTGTCACACATATTCTTTGGTTCATGGAATCAAAACCTTGATGGGTTTATATAGATTAGACATAACGTCTAAAGATCCAAATCATAATATAAGCGTAAGTTTCCACGTGTTGACTAGAATAAGATTAGAAGTTTTATTTGTCGGGGAGAATCAAAGAGTTAAAGTTAAGTTTAGGGAGACAAGTAACTAAGTTTAAGCATACATAAGGCAATCCTATGCTAGGGCATCAAGTTTCACAAAAGGCATAGCATTATGTAGCATGCGAACAACATGTAAGCACAAAGGTATAAGGATCTTTCTATGAGGTTCATGAAACTATAGTCTAGGTCACCATTTCTAATAACCTAAATCTCTATAGTTATGGGCTCTGATACCAATCTGTCACACCCCAACCTCGACGGCGGAAACGTCGAGATGTGAGGGTTACGATTGTTCACAGCCACATAACGCTATATATTAAATCCAAATATATTAATCATAAGATTCAATTGTAACATTACAAGCAAAAGTTTCAACAAAGAATACATCATGTACAATTGCTAACAATGTTATGATCATTCATTTTATCTCTAGGTCCAATCCTAGATGTGATAAGCTTCAAAGAGTAGAACACATACTTGGGGTATTCCTGAAACATGTTAAAAATAAAAGGTCAACATAAAAATGTTGGTGAGCATTCCATAGTTTTTAATACATAGATTATATAAAAGATGGCAATTCAAGTCATAAGTTAGTGAATAAAGTGATTAGGGATGTTATGAACAATGCAACAATCAAACCTCGACAAAATTTTACAAGTCTCAAACGTTTACAAGATTATACGATCAGCTAAGTGTACTTGGATCAACCAAAGCAGGCTTGTCTTGCCCATAGATCTATGACTTCGCTGGGCTAGCAATAGTTAATGATTGTACATATAATGCCATAACATGGTAACCACATTAAGTTCAACTAATCACAACTTTACATGATGATTTGCCATAACGATTACAAGTCTCAAATAAGTTTACAAGTGCAATGATAATATTAACATGTTTCACCCCAAAGTGTGAAAATAGCAAAAAAGGAGTATGGAAATACTCACCTTGATATAAGTATTACAAGATGATAAATAAAGATTAAAGGATGATCCAAAGTAATCCCAAGTATTCATTACAAGGTACCTAAAATATGTATTACAAGATGAAGATTAAGGTTAATATATTGATTAATGTTTAAATAAGAATTAGGGTTTCCATAGTTTTAGGGTTTTGATGAGTAATTATGTTTATAATGATGATGATAATAATATAAACGAGGTTCAAATGATTTCATTTACAAGTTGTTTAAACGTATGGATTCCAAGATTAGGTTTGGTAATAAAATTAACAATAAAACATGAACTAGGGTTTCAAATGGAATTTGGGAGTTTAATAATAAATCATTTAGGTTTAATAAAGATAATTTAAATCAATTAAGACCAATAATAATTGAAAATGTCTTAACATTTAAGTTATTGATTTTATAGAAATTAAATATGTGAAAAGAAAATAATTAATTTAAAAATTAACTATTTAAATAATCATTTTATTAGGTTTTGAGCTTTTAAATAATTTATTATAAAGTTTTAAAAACTTAAAGCAATTTATATTGTTTTATAATTTTCAAGAATTTAAATAAAAGTTAACGAATAACTTCATTAAATGATATAACATGCTCAAATGATTAGATAATAACATATTATTCACATAATCATTTTAACAACTACTTGAAGAATTAGTTATTTATCATTTAGATTTATAATTTAATATAATTTGAAACATAATCTAGTTTTATTACACAAAAGAATTTATAACGTTTTAAAGTAAAACTCCATTTAAAATATCGTGATTTAAACGATAAAATTTTAAGGACAGTTCGAGTCACTACTATTTTGTTAATTATTTAAAATCTATGTTAATAATTCAAAAATAACCTTTAAAATGTTGTATTACAAAGGTTTTTAATTGTTTAGTATTTTAAAATATTACTAAAAACTATTTGACAACTTAAAATATATTTAAAGGTTAAAAAAATATTTTTCTATATTATTAAAATTTTCTAAAGTTGATTTAAGGCTTAAAAAGCCATTTTAAAAAATATGGGGGTGCCCGGAGTCGAACCCGGGACCTCCAAGTTAGAATGTGTGTGGGGAACTAGTGAACCAAGGCTACAGCCGCGGTTTATTTTGGTTTATAAGCTAAGATTAAGAAATTCCCCCAAATCACATGAACCCTAAATCAAATTCGATCTAATTGAAACATAAAACGGTAATCATTACTGAAATAGACTTGGGGCTTTTGTTCCCCATGTATAATCGAATGTACAGATGGTTTTAATTACCCGAATTGAAGTTTAACACAACAAGATAGAATGAATGAAGAACAATCGCGACCCGAATGCTGTAGTCTTCGAAATGCAAAAGATGATAATAATCTAATTAGTTGCGCAGGAAACTTCCACGAGACTCAAAGGTTGAAAGCCCTTTATCAATTTCAGAATTTGAGGGTTGGATGGTGGTTTGCGAGTGTGGAGCAGGTCGCGATGCAGGTGATTGATCGAGTTCGAAGTTTGGGTGCGTATCAAGTGCAATTGAAGGTTGAAATTGATTATAGATTGTTAGATGGTTGATTATGTGAAGTTAATTTGGTTATTAATATGATTCACTGCTCAAACGGCTATGAAGTTTAATGCCATCGGTTACTAGCTTGTCTGAGGTTCATAACCGACTTGTAAACGCCATTGAACATGCATCCATGTTCGAGTCAGGTAGATGAAGCGATTTGGGCTGGTTTGAGTGGTGAAATTGATTGTTTCCAGGCGTTTTGGGGCTCGCCGGACTTCGGCCGGAGCGTGGCCGGAGTCCACGCCGGAATTACGGGGTTAAAAGATGGTTTTGACAATGTTACACTTTGACCCCTTGAAGTTTGTTTTGTTATTATTTTATGCACAAACTTAAGTGTTAAAGTTTCTAAATTAACAAAATGGCCCCTTAAATTTAATCAAACTTTAAGTTTTATACACTTTAACTTTCTAACTGATAAAATTTATTATTATTGTTATTTATTATTATTTATTATTATTATTATTATATAACAATTATCATTATAATCTTTCAAGTTTAAGGATTTAAAAAAAACAAATTAAAGTAATGAGCATAAGTAACCCACGAGTTCTATATTTAGGCAACAATAGTCCTTACAAGATTAAACGACATTAATTTTAATTAACGTAAAAATACAGGATGTTACATATGAGAATTCTCGAATTTACAAGGAACGAACAAAGCAGTTACACGACAACCACTTGAAGGATAACAAGCAATTCCAAGTGGGGGAGCGTGTCTTGCTTTACAATTCAAGACTTCGGTTGTTTCCGGGCAAATTAAAATCACGGTGGACGGGACCTTACCATGTCAAGCAAGTGCTTCCTTATGGCACTGTTGAAATTGAACATCCGGATGGAAGGGTCTTTAAAGTTATGGACATCGATTGAAACATTACATCGAAGGCCCGGTAGATGAGGAATTGGAGGTTGTGAATCTTCACCCTAAGAACAATTAATGTGGGGTCGAGTCAAGCTAAGGACTCGTTAATAAACTAAGCGCTTCCGGAGGCAACCCGAGGGTTTGAACGCATTATGGTATTGTATGCACTCCTTTTACGGGTTTTAAATTATTTTGATATTTAGAAAATCGTTGTTTTTCTTGTAGCATTATTAAACTCAAGAGTTGATTACCGCCATCACTCGGTAAGTATTTCTTTAATGATTATGCTAAGCATTAGAAAAACTGATAACTAAATTTGGAAATTAATTTCTTTTGGTAACAACCCTTTTAATAATATATATATTAAAAAAATTAAATTAATTAATTATATATATATATATATATTATTAGGTAATAGTAAAAGAAAAAATTAAAGAAAATGAAAAAAAAGAATTTTTTTTATGATAAGATAAATTTCTTATTATTTAGAATTTTGAGAATGTATTTGTTATGACCATGACTTAAAAGGTCATGACCATAACTTTTGCTTTGTAAATGAGTCTAAAACTCTTACTGTTATGATTATGACCATTTTTGTCATGGCCTTGGTCAACTTTCAGGTCAACAAAAAAAAAAATAAACCCTAATTTTTTACATCTGATTCTCTAACTCCATCTTAACACACCATCTCCACCTTCACAAACATACCAACCACCACCTCCACGAGCCACCGCAACCCTCCCCACTGCAGCCGGCAACCCCCCACCACTCGGCCCTCACCCCCACCCATCCCGTTGCGCTCCACCAGCCCACACGAACCACCACCTCCACCAGCCAACCGAAACCCTCACCACCGCGAAACCCCCACCACTCGGCACTCACATCGCGAAACCCTCACCACCGCAGCCCTCACCACGCGAACCACCACCTCCACCAGCCACCCGAACAACCTCCACCAGCCGCATTCCAACCCTTCTCCTCCATCTCTTTCCCATTTCCTCCCATTTCTAGCCCTAGCATCAACAACCCCCCCCCCCCTCTTCATTTCAGCCATTTTTTTAAATTTTCTCTCTTTCTTCTATAAAGGTATGTAGCTAGCATTTTCATTTTCTTTTCTTTTATTTAATTATTTTTGTTTGTTGTTTGTCATTATTGTTCTTGGTGGATTAAAAGCATGATGTTGATTTTTGTTAGATTCAACACATTTTCATGATAGGTTGTGTTGGCAATTGTGTTATTTTGGTTTAGCTAAGCAAAATTGAACCATAGTATGATAGTTCACATGTATTTTGGGTTGAATTGCTTATGGATTTTTATCTTTTTGTTGAAATTGTTGAGATGAAGATGGTGTTGTTTTGAATTAGCTTGTTGATGTGTGTTTGTGATGATTTTTGTTTGGATTTAACAACTTAGTTCTCGTGATGTTTGGAGCCTCTTTTTGTCAATTTATTTCATTTTTGGGATACAATCTTGAGATATTGTTTCAAGCTTGTTATCAATTTTATTTTTGTGTCTTGAAGGTTGTAATTTAATTAATGTGTCTCACGGGTTTTGGTAGTTATTGCCTAAATCTTTTGGTAATGTATGTGTATATATATGCATATATATATATACATATATATATATATATATAAATATTATATGCGTATACATATACACATATATATTGTTTAAATCATTATCTCACATTTTCATTTTTTCAGGTGATGACGCATGATAATCTTCATCAGTTTCTTCAATTCGAGCAAGGCAGCGAGAGCGCTAAGCGATATGAAGCCATTCGCTTGAGGAACTTTGAGCCCTCACGCACGATTTGCATGTCCACCTTGGAAGCTCTGGGAGAGAAATCTCGTGTTGACGTTATGCTCATGAAACCATGGCAACGTTTCTTCTCGATTCGTTAGCCTCAGTACAAAGAGCTCGTGTTGGAATTATGTGCTACTTATCAATTTGCTCACCCGGTCACTGACTTACATGATAAGAACGCCATTTCTTTCAGATTGGGTGGTGAGGATCGCAAGCTTTCTGTTGTTGAACTTGGGGGCGCGCTTGGCATTTATACTAAATCTGAGCTGAGAAGATCGCCATTCCTTCAAAGTTTAAAAAAGATTGATCGGGGAACTTTATCTGCTTTCTGGCATGAAATTAGGATGGACAATCATTCCCCAAAGAACTCGATGAGTACATACCTGCATGATCCCCTTCATCGTTATTTTCACCGTGTGATTTCACACTCACTCTATGGTAGGAAAAACAGCAGGGGTGTGGTGACCCGTAATGATCTGTTTTTCTTATATTGTTTAATCAAGCAGGTGCCTTGTAATCTTGCTTACGCTATGGCACAATTCTTCTCATCGTGCATCGGAACAAAGCCCGCTAGTTATATCTGTGGTGGTTCTTTCATAACACAGTTGGCTTTTTCTTTTAATTTTATGACTGATGATGTTGTTTCAGGCTTGACACCTCTATTCCCCACATTACTCATTAGCACCTCCATGTTAGAGAATATGAGTTTGGCTACACGGTTTGGTGATGAAGGATGGAAGTTCATTGATGACGATGGAAACCCGTGGCAACCTTCATAGTTAGGTGGCGGGGAAGCATCGGCCATAGTTGTTCGAGAAGAGGTACCAACCCTTCCACCACCTGTCGACCTAGCTGCGCGCATTGATCAACTTGCTCAGACACAAGAGCTCCTTGTCCAATCCGTTTCTCATATTTCAACCTCCATTCAATGGATTGTCGAGGAGCTACAACAATCTGCGCGTGCTGCCGGTCGAGAGCCACACCCATTCCCGCCACCACCTTCTGGGGATGATCTTATGGAGCATTAGTCTGATACCCTCCATTTATGTTTTGGGCTTTTGATTTGAGTTGTACTCTTTTGTGTATTTGTTTGTACAAACTTATGAACACTATGTGTTATTGTCATTTCTAGTAGTTTTCTTATTAATGTTTTTATGCTTTGTGTTTCATTTTGTCGCTTCTTATTTTTGCTTCTAGTTATGCTTGTTAGATCATCTTGGACTCTTGGTTACGTGATTCGTGACGTTGCTCTGGGCTTACTTGGAATCTGATCACGCACGTCAGGAATTTTTGATCAGGGGAGTCTTTGTTTTCTCTTTCATTCTCACTTGCATATTCATTGCGTCTAATTGCATTGTTTTTGCACATTGTGCACATTGCGGACAATGTGCCATTCAAGTGTGGGGGTGTTAGGGATTTTTGATTGATTTCATCAAAACCAGCGATCTTATATTTTTGCTTCTAACAAACTCCTCTTTGTGGTTAATTTTTTTTATGGTGTTCATTTTGCTTAAATGTTAGATTCTTAAGCATAAGCTTACTTTTGAAATCACATTTTTAAAAGAATCCAACAAAAATACAATAACAATGTTGAAAATATCATAATAATTGTTATGTTGATTGAAAGAGTTTTATGCCAAAGTTTGCATCGATTCCTACCACCCCGTTTCCATGAGTGAAATGTTTGTGCTTTTCGAGCATTTTTTATTCACTATATATCATGCTCATGTTTTTGTTTATTATGGAATGGCTCGAATGTTGTAAAATTTTAGAACATGCTCAGGTGATTTATTTCAAGATCATGAACTAAGTTATTGTATGAAAATGATTGAGGCATTAGGAAAACTCACCTTGTGTATCCCGTTTTTTTTGTTTCTCTTCCCATGCCCAATCATCGCCCTTAGTTGCCCTTGTTGAGCCTAACCCTCACACTATTGTTTTACCATCATTCATAACCTAATTAGCCAAATAGCCTTTTTTCCTTTTAATCCTTGTGTTAAATTCCGGATTTTGTTAGTTGTCTAGCTGATTTTATGTAGTTGTAATTGTGTTTAGAACAATCACATTATTTTTCTATTAGCGTAGCATATGTTATAAAAAAAGAAAAAAAAACATATAAAAAAAAGAAAAAAAAGCATATGAAAAAAAGAGAAAAAGAAAAAAAAGATTATTGCATTACTTTCTTTGTTTGTTTTAGGAAAATCAATTAAAATTGAATGAGCAATTTTGTATGTTATAATGGAAAACCATTTTGGTAGCTTATTACTTGCATGTTGTTTTAGTTTATGTTAGTTAGTGTATTCTATTCCTGTTTTGTAGTTGTTCGCACGTAGCATCTAGCGATTCCGGATTTTTAACATTTTAACCACTATTTCATCAAAATCCACACCTTCAACCCCAACCCCGTTACAACCTCCAAAGACCTCTTGATTTGTGCGACTTTCTTATGTTATGTGGTGGATAATTTGATCTCTAAGCAAGCTTATGATAATGTTGCTTCATTATGTGCTTTGAGTGATTTACATAAGCACATCCATAATATCTGAGTGTTGAGCGAATCACTGTGAGAAGTGCAAGTTAAGGCATAAACCTCTTCCGATAAACATTGTCACATTTTATTAAATATTCTCACACATTGGAAATTGGTTGACTCGTTGGTGTCCTTTTTAAAATGTTGTATTTCTTAACAAGTCTTATGCATTCAAATCTTTAGTTTGCTCGTCAACTACTAATCTATGTTTGTAAAGCCAATAGGAATTTTGTTAGATCTTTTGAGATTTTGCTTGAGGGCAAGCAAAGCTTAAGTTTAGGGATGTTTGATATGTAAAAATATACATGTCAATAATGCATATCTTTACCCATCTTAAGTGTTTTTTTTTGTTACAAATTCATCTTTATCTATACTTAATTATGATTAATTTGGATTTTGTAGTTTTGGATGGTTGCTTGATGATTTCAAAAGAAAAAGACAAGAAATACATAAAGATTTTGGAAGTTTAGAGGCTGTTATGGTCATGACTGATTCTGTCAGGGCCATAACATGCATCAGGCCCTTATTTCCTGCGCATTATGGTTATGACTGATTCTGTCATGGGCATAACACGCATCAGGCCCCCTTTTAAGCCCTTCTTCTTCATTTTGGGGGGAGACGAATTTGAGAGATTAAACCCTAGTTTTTCTCCATTCTTGTGGCAACTTTGAAGGAGTTCTTCTAAGAGTTCAAGTTAGGTTGAAGATCAAGCATTTCAAAGTAAGATTCAACTCCACACAACCCACCTGTACTCATCTTTGGTTTGAAAATCTCTAGATCTACATGTTTTCTTCCATTGTCATGAGCTTGGTTGTGGTTTTTGTAAGCCTCATGGGCTAAACACTCTTTATCACTTAGATTAGATGAAGCTTAGCATACATTGACATATTACTTGTAACTTTTGGTGATGATTAGGTCAATGTTCGTTACAAGGCTATGAATGTTCTTCAATGATTATGTATGCTTGTTGAAATTGGTGAAATGATGAATCTTATGGGTGTTATAATCATATATTGTTGGAAAACTTTATGTTTTAGAGCATCTATTCATGAAATGCATACATTAGTGTGTGGTTTATGGCATTTGACTAGGAATGGTAAATGATGATTGATTATCTAGTCATGTGAAACAAGTGTGCATCCAATACATGTGTTTATGAAAAC